>UCOK01017809.1:0-114896 GCA_900474325.1 Synergus umbraculus
TATATATATATATATAACCCATACATTCTCCTTATCAAATCAGAAATAAATAAAAAAATTATTATGGAGATTCAATTATGCAAATTTTTTATCGCACAGGTGCTTTTTATGAAATGTATGCATACAATTTTTATGTTTCAAGATATCATAAATTGGTAATTTATTTATACCTTTGCGAATAAATATGATGCATTCTCATAAATTGTACAAAAGCAAGAGTTTCATGACGGCATCAAAATTTTTGAGGTGAACTGCCAAAAGTTGGCCAAGACGTTCTTGACTTTGCACTTGATTTAATCCTCGTTATGAAAAATCAGGAGGGTGCAAAGTGGCAAAGCGAAACGCGAGTGCCCTGAACGATGAAAATTCATAGCAGAAAGTGGAAAAGCTCCGACCCTTTTCACTTTTTCCTATATGCTAATATCGGAATTCGATTCTTCATTATTGCTTGCCTTGCATATGCGAAACATATCAATCAAAAGTTTCCTCTCCCCCAGATTGAGCCAAGGCTTATTTCAATTGCATCAACATTTCATTCAGTGATATAACTTCTGAATAGGTAAATAGTCGTGTGACTCACCTTACGACTAATTAATTTTCAACGAAACCATCAACTCTGATCACTTTACCCCTCTATTCTTCAATTACGATTAATTGCGAACAATGGCGGTAATAAGGGACACAAGTGCTTGAAAATGACAATGAAAATTAGTTGGTGCATATATACAAAATTAACTTTTTTTTTTCAATTTATTAATTTGAGCTTCTCGACCTTGAAGAGGCTTACAACAGCCAGTGAACCCTCTAGACCTTCCCTTTTAATCGTTATATATACCAGCTCAGTTAATATTTTTCTTATCTCTTTATTAATAAGCTCCCACGCATGTGATGGTGTTTCGTGTCTATTTTTTCAACGCCTGTAAAAAAAAAAATTAGGTCATAGGAAGGCTATAACACGTGCCATTAAGCCTTCCAAGCTTAGGGTTTCCTATTTACTGTTTTTAAGTGTTTCTTTTTCTTTCAAAAGTGACCTTGTAGAGCACGTGGAGAAAAAGTTTACAAGTCACGGGTATTTTCCAAAGCTTGTTTTAAATCGAATTTGAGTAGGTGTTAACAGTTTTAAATAATCAATTTTTAATTCTTCCGCTATGGGCCACAGTTGGGAAATAATGAAATAGACAATCATGTATATTTCATATATGAAAATTTTGGCTACCAATATTTATATATTTTTTCGTAGTACATATAATATCAAAATTACGAGAAATGAAACAAATATTAAGAAATTAACAAGTTAAACATTTTACAAGGCTGTAGTTAAAAATGTTATAAAATTTTTATTTTGATGTACAACTGACATTAGGAATTTACAGAAATTCAAAAAAATTCACTCAAATGCAAAATATAATAATTTACATTAATTTGATGATCGTGTTTCGACCGAGTATTAAAGGACATATCTCTGAAGCGATTTAACCACTATAGAGAATTTAATGAGAGGCATTTAATCGTCGAATGTAGAGAATTTCAAATCTCAGATTACCATAATTGATTGAATAGGCTCACGGAAGTTAGGAATGATCAAATTTGCATAATCGTTTTAAACCTAATTATTACTCTTATACTTATAATCTGTCTTATTAATATGTATATGTATGACATATTAAAATTACAATTATTTATAATGGATTATTAGGTAAGAAAATCGATATTGATTTGGACATTTCTTTAACTTTTATTTTTTACAAGTATAAATTTGATAATTTGTGAACAAAAGCACATATTCTTGCTTATCACATCTTTCACGTCTATAATGAATGATACCTTTTATAGAGTCGAGCCACTCGAAGCAAACCAGTTCATTCATAACCGTAACATTATTCAATTAGAGCGTGGTACTTGTAAAATATGTCTTTAACTTCTTTTGTTACAAGCCACAAATCTCACGTACGAAAAAATCTATATTTTATAGACATTGGAGGAATTTCAAAGCTTTTAAGTATAAAATATTACATCTTCGAATGTGACGAAGGAAAATTATTCATCTTCGATTCTCAAGGTGAGACTCGATTAAAGATGGACTATGATTTCTGATTCATATAAGTCTGTTCTGCATATATATGTATAGATTATGAATATCGTATCATCTATTATGAAATTATCTGCCTACGTTTATGGAATAGAGATTTTTTCACTCAATTCCCCCAAAGTTAACCAAATTCCCTCTCTCAACTGTCACAAATATCACGGATCAATTGCGGATGCGTATTGCATATAAAATAACATTTTTTAGCATTTTAAAGTGCGCACGAATAGCAACCAATCAGATTCCGAGCACAGTGCATGTGCAGTGGTTATCAAGTGCGTAGTAGTTATCAACAAGTGCAATTCTAGAGCTATATGAATATGACAACGGCCCTACCAACGCTGAAACCACCAGTTCTCGTTGGATCACTGAAGTTAAGCGGCGTTGGGCACGGTTAGTACTTGGATGGGAGGATGATGACCGTTTTGTGTGATTCTCGCAAAAAAATTTTAAAAAGAAATTATAATTAGAAGTTTTCGAGTAACTACAGTAAAAAAATTTCAAATTTTTTAAAGTACTAGAATTTCGGAAGATAAATATTCGAAAACGGTCAATATATTCAGATATTTAACTTTGACTTGATTGAGGAAGATATAAACTAATTTTCAGGAGCTTTTGGTGCGGAAGTTGAATCTGAATTTTCAGTTTGCAGACTAGCATTGCCGCTGAGTTATCAATTTCCTCGGAATCGATTTTAATTAATCCAATCTAATTGAATTTCTCATACTCGGCAATATCGAAGTTACTCCTATACTCGAGTTCAATTTAAAAAAGATTGTATTTTTGCAGTATCAAAAATATGAGAAAGTAAATTCAACAATATTTTAATATTTCATTTTCTATAAATTTGAGGCACAGAAAAATTTTTGGACTGTCCTGTACCCACCCACCTAATTTTCTTCCCCTTGATGCCAAGATTCTCAACCGTGTCTCTATTTACGAGATGAACACAACAAGATTTATCATTTAACTGGCCATGATTATTATTCTAAACGAACTTACTTCCGCGTGAATTAAATGCGCGACAGATGCATAATAAACGTGACAAAAGAGCTCGAGAAAACGACATTTTTACATGCGATTATAAGAAATTATGCAACAATTTATCTTGCATTGAATGTAGTTAATGAATGTAAAGTTAACTCGCATGCCTTCTTTCAATTAATTTTCATTATTCTCAAATGGACTTTACATTTAGAATACAGGAAGAAAAAAGAAGACACATTTCTTTGATTGTTTATTTAGAAAATTAGAACAGTCTTCAAATTGCCTCGGAGAATAAATTTAAATGATTCATGAGGCAAAACATTGACTTGGCATGCATTTATACATTATAATGGGTGTCTCGAGACTCACGAGGCCACAAATCATTCTCTCACGTGTTTTTTTCGTTTTCATCAAAAAATCCGGAAAAGAAAATATAATTGATGCCCTTCATTTGTTTAAAATTGATATCAATGAAAAGAAAACATTATTTTGATTGCATTCATTTCCTAGTACGTATCATTTTAGAGATGGTTTGAATTTTTTAGATTTTTCTGAAAAGAAGTGTGGGTAAATAGCAAACATTGGCAGTTTCCCTCTTCCCCTTATGTAAAGCATTTCTGGAAGCACTCTGTTCCGTTTTACACATGCAATCACTATCAAATGAACACACAAGCTGATTTTAACGAACGAATTCAGAGATGAAATGGTTTCCCGCTTTAACAAATACTCACACAGGCAAACAGCCTAAGTGCGTAAATGCATGTGCGCAATGGGAATAAATTATTCAAATCGATAGAAACCCGAATCTGAAGAGGCAATTTTGCTTCTCTTCAGATTAACATTGCATTCTAAGATCATAATTGACTCTAAAACACTACTTTACTCTGAATTAAAATTGACTTTCTTTTGTTTCTGTAAACAAAAAACAGAGAGATACAAAAATCACTGGTAATTTGACTTTTTATTGCTAACGTGCTGACTTATATTTTAAATTGTCAATATTTTTGAAAATTTGTAATGGCATGTGTGATTACCATATTTTACGAATATCATGTGATTTTATACGAAAATGAAGGGAATTTCGTAAAATTTCATAGGATTTTAATTAATTTTAAGGAATATAACGATAGTTTTTGAAATTTAAAGGAATTTCACTGGATATTGTAGAATTTTAATCGTGCAAAGAGCGCACTAGTTGGATAAAAAATGGACATCCTGGGAATTACAGTGTAAATATTAATGCTAAAAAAATACGTACAATTCAGTGGCGACTTCCATTTTGTTTCCAAGGATCCTGACGAGACGCTCTGAGCCCGTTCACATGGACTGTGACTTCCGGTTGACCGGAAGTGCCGTGCGGCGCGCCCTAATGGGGACGTGCGACGAGCTTGAAAAATGGCGGTCGCTGGTACTCACAACGACAAAACTATCGAGTCTCTGTAAGTCTGTAGTTGGCAGACACAATCAACCTATACTGATTGGAACCGGTGGTATCCGTGGCTGCTGGACTGCTGACAGAAGAGGATGTGTGTTGATGGGGCTCTCAATCTGTGCCACCTTGGGTGGTACGATTAGCTATGGCGATACTGCGATCTCCCCTTCGACGATCCCTTCCTGCCTACCGTGCAGGGCTATCGTTATAATATTACAAATACGAGTATATACGAGCCCATCGAAACCCACCGGCTATTGTTTGCGACCATTCGAGTTAAACTTCTACTCGAGATGCGTCTGCAGCCTCCAATCCTTCAGTCTTCAGTCTTCTTTTCAATGCTCTCAATTCTCAGCTGATTGTGAGACTCTCCCTATCGTATTCTGCTTGATCGGGTTTGGTTTCCGAGATCTTCTCACCCCTTTCTCCTTTCCTTGGTGACCTTCAAGATTGATTTTTGTTAGAAAGATTTCCTTCAAGGAGACGTTGAAGAAGTGCATCCGAAAGAGATGGAGGCGCGTGTCTTGCCGCGACGGCATTTTCTACTTAAGGGGGGCTAATATTCGTGGACTTCCACATCTCTTTACTGCCCATTGGGAATCAACATTTTATTACACGCAACCCCTAAACTTTCTTCCATTATTCGAGCAACTTATTTCCTGCTTTTTGTTTTTTTGAATTACGTTTTTAAATTACTAAAGCATCCCGCTGGATCTTTTCAATTTTAGAACATTGATATTAACAACATTGTTATTGCATAGGTTATTGTCGCCAAGATTAAATCCTAATAAAAACTGATGTCAATTAATAATAAAAACAGTCAGGACAATCAATCCTGGTAAAGATGAGGTTTGGATAATATGGAATAATATTATATATATCTACTAAAGCCGGATGGCATAGAAAGAAAGATATATGATAAAAGTATATTTCTTATGTGGATCAAGGCAATCAAATCAAGCAATCTTTTCTCATTTATCGCATTTTATTACAACTTTATCATATGTTAGATTCTTATCACTTTATTTATAAATCATTTTAATCTTCTTCTTAGTACGAAAATAGGTGAACTTTTCTAGAAAAAATGCCTCCGTTATTCAGGCTGGTATAGAACTTGGAATTTATCTAGTTACTCAAATTACCCCACTTTAATTATCTAACGTCGGAGTAAATTACTATGCTGACGTTAACTGTTCTGCGACCATGGAAGGAAAATTCTAATCCCTTTATGTCCCCTAATTCTGTCGAGATTCTTCTTGCAGAAAAAGTAGATATTTCTTTTTTTAAATAATTGTTACATTCGTTGTTATGGTGCAAACTCTCTTCTTTTTTATTCCATGAACTTGAACAAAGTTCAAAAGTAACTTTTTCAATTTCAAATTTTTTTCCCAAGCAAATAGAGAAATAATGGCAAATTAATAGAGAAGACGAGGAGAAAAATGTGAGTAATAATACCCAAGTTGGGGAAAAAGTCACGTATCTTGACCCTCTATAATCAATTGTGTTGACCCTCTAAAAATATGTTACAGATCTTTTGATATATTAAACTTCTTACAAGTCTTTAACAAGTATAAATATATATGTATGTATATTCTATATAGTGCTTTTAGTTACATATTTGTGATCGGGAAATTAAATTTTTACAAATGTTGATTATTTGAGACATTAATATTTTATGCGTATATCAAATAGCAATGCCGTAGAGAGTATCGATTACTTTCATTAATATTTTTTTCTGATTCATTTTTTTCACACTCTTATAAAAAATGGGGTCACGAGAATCGACGGGAGGCAGAAGCTCCTGCTAGAACTCGATGATAAAATTGAGAAAAGGAGGTTCCGATAATGGAAGTGCTACACGACCCTCGCAAAGCAAGGAAATGGAAAAATCACGTATACGCGACAACGAAGAACGTTCGTGCGCGCTCAGATGTACGAGGCATGAGAATCCCAAGCGTTAAGAAGATAAAAGATAGCTTCCAATCGAAAGCAAAGATCTATTGTTTGAAATTTTTAATTACATTTCTCATCAATTCGAGAGACATCACAGAAATCTCTTGAATCAATCTCATTCGCTCTTTTCTTCGTCAGCGAAAAAGTATTGATAGATTGATCAGGAAATTTTAGGAAGTTTGTGTGGGGCATCTCAAGAAATGTCCCATGATTATCTTTAATCTCCGCTTCTGTTAACGGAAGCGAAGGAAATGACGAAGTTCCGCAATAATCGAAAAGTCAAAAGATACAAAAGTTGACGAGGGAGAACAATTCTTGAGTGACTATCACCGGCGTGTACTTATAGTACTACAGGCGGTTCTTTGTGACACAAAAAAAGTTTCGACATTCGGTACGAGAGGTAAAAAAATGAGCTCACGCGGTGAAGAACTATACGGTGAAAGCTTTTTCCACTCAAAACCAAAGAGTAAAAGCGACCTATTTACTTATCGTTAATCCTTCGGAACTGGTGCAAGCACCGAGTCGACGATATGTCAGATATTGCGCTTTTTTTAGTCGATACGCCCGCCTAGAGTTTGCAGTGAACTATAACTGACATAAAGTCACTATTATTATCGTGACCTGTCGCTGGTCCCTCCGAGAGTGATTCCGAATTTTGAATTGAAAATTCTGAACTTTGCATTATGAATTGACCCGAGTTGCACATATTTATTGAAGCAAACTTCTTCGATTTGTTTGAGAATATATACATATATTTATGTGTGAGTGTATAAATATGCATATATAGGAAAAGGTTACTATTATTAACGAGAGTGGCAATTGTCAATTATAACATGCAGCTGTTCGTTAACTTCCACCGGCAGAAAGTAATTTGACACTATCATATATCTTTACAAATCATTCTCTGCGCGGAAAATCCAAGTTTCAAAGTCACTGATAGATAAAGTTGTGCGAGATAAAGTTCTTATTAGATCTACAATTCCTAAATTGAAAATAACTAGTTGACAAGAAGCAAGTCTGTCACTAATTCATCCAGTTAGAATTTAACTGTTTTTCACTTTAAATTCACTAATTGGGAATCAATTTTTATTATAATTGTTAGAGGTAATATTTTTTATTGAGAGAACAAAAGGCTCGCAGTTATTTTTCATTATTTAATTATTTCTTGAAAAAAATAATATATTATTTCAACTCAATTTCAACTGAAGAAGATCCAGAGCATTATTGCTTTTTTTAGCGAGCGCCAGTATTTATTACAACACAAAACGATTTCCACTGGCGCTCATCCGTTATTTTGTCCCCTCACTGCAACGACAATATCGCTTCGAGATTTGTTCTCAACTTAATTAAATGACGGATCGATTATTTGCTCATTGAACCACGTCAAACGGAAGTAATTTCCGAATAAATAAGCTCACTCTCATACATTCCAATTATTCTCTTTCATATATGTGAATTGCAATGATAATTTTTTATCAAAATTTATCACGAAAGAGGATCACGATTTAATTCATTTATTTAATATCGATAATGATTTTTCTCTGTTTTCACAGATAATTAATTATGATCAATCATTTATAATTTTAGAAATTAAAACAGTATAAATTCACTGAAGCTTTATACAGTCACTAAATAATTTGCGAGTTAAATTATGAGAATGTTTATGGCTAAATTAGATTTTCTGTTGGTCATTTTAATTTGTTGTTGTTGGTTATTTAAATTTCTAATTATGATTCACACGTACTTAAATATAAAAAAATATGAAAACTCTACATTCAATCAATAATCAAATCAAATGTAAAAGTCATTTTTTAAATTTTTTCTTAAACAATAATGTAATGTATGTTTTTCTTCAGACTTTGGTAACAGAATAGTTGATGAACGACGAGTTTACGTGAAAAATACTTCTGTGAAATTATAATTTATGATTAGCCAACGTGTCAGACTTTTGATCTTGATAAGATTATAAAATTGATTCAACATACTACAGGCATTTTCATTATTTTGCTAAAACTCTTATAAAATATTCCTTCTTTATAAAAAATTGTTAGAATTTTTATTTGTATGGAAAATCATTAACTTCTTAGATGAATATTTTATATTTTCTCATTTATTAAATGCAAGAGTTTTATAAATAAGTATCATAGGGATAAGGCTAAATTTAGCGTTTGCATTTTCATGATCGTATCTCGTTATAATCTTCAATTATAGAGATAATACTAAATTATTTATTTACTTCTTTTTTAAGACGACGTAATTTCCTTAAAACTTGTTCAGCTAAGGAAAACTTTAAACGATAATGATTGTTAGTTTTCTACAATTATGGTAGAAGACTAAACAAAACTATTATATTCCTTTTTCTGAATACCATCCCAATCTTTATAAATAAATAAATTATTGAATCAAAACAAAAAATATGTTAAAATCCATCAAAACTTCTTTGTATAATAACTAAAGAAGCTGTATTTCCAATATATGTGAATAAATTCCGAATCTCGATTTTCATATTCGCCTCTTATAAACATCACCAATTAAAAACAAAATCTGATTTAAAAAAACGTAATCTCTTTTGTAGTACACTATTTTTTAAAATAAATTCAAGCAGGGTTTATCAAAACATATCCACGTGCTCAGTACAAATCCGCACAAGATTGTAACTCTCGAATGTCCATCTCATCAATTTCGGATGCCTTCTTCACAATTGCAGTTTAATCCAATGAAAGATCTTAATTATCCAGAAGAATCGTACCGAGATGAGCCTTTATTTATTCCTTGGGCTCCGTCGTGCGCGCACTCTCTTCAACCCACTTGGGTCTCGATTTCCCGGACAGACGAAGTCGACGAACAATTTTTTTAAATTGTTAAAATTATCTATTCGATCTTATGTTATGTTGAATCGTCTTCGGGAAAACCGCACAACCGATTTGATTGAAACTAGAAACAGAGTCTCTATATCGCGCCGGTTGGCGTTTGAAATCGAGATCCTCGCGCGAGCACGCCACGAACACTTGTGGCGTGGAGCAACGCAAGAGACGACCTATAGTCGTCATGGCCGTGCCCATCATCGAAACCCGAAACAGCGCGAAATCGAGTACTCCTGAGTGAGAGGCTGCAGAATCAGAAAAATATAAGAATGAACAAAAAATTGTAGACAAGCTTTTGATCAAATTTAGTATCAAGGATAACAGCATTTTATGCACCAGGAAGGGGAGTAGAGACTTTTTGTAACGGAATATTACATGAGTTGCAAAAAATCCCTCCCCTGTGGTTCACACGATATTTCTTCTTACCTGACTCTAAATTCGATGTCAATCCATTAAAGTCATCAATATGACTTTAATGGAGAAATTGATAAGAATTTACAAAGTAGACTTCATATTCTTAAATATTCGCAATTTTGTTAATTTTGAACATTTTTAAATTGAATAGATTATGTGATTCTGAAAAGAAGACTTTAATATATCTAATAGGTGAAAAGTTATAGAGATTTTAAGAAAAAATTTTAAACAAGCTTTTATTAAAGTATTGCCCAAAAGTATATTATGTATCAAGGGTCAAAATACAGACTTTTTACGACGAGTATGAAAAACTAGACTAATCACAAAAATTCAAATAAAGGCAACCTTTGTCTCTATTTATAAAATATCCATCACCTAAAATATTTTATTTCCGTTTCGCCTTCTCGAAAATGAGAGAATTTGGATAATACTGTCGGTTTTTCCTCTTTTAAAGCCACGGAAGTACACGTGTTGACTTTTTATTTTTTTTTTATCTTTTATTTTACAAATCAAAGCAGTCGACGCGTATTTGAAATGTTGTAGCATACTCGTAACGAGGTAGGTACGAGCTTTAACGCTACAAAGAGCTTGCAGTTTTCAGACACGCAACAAGCGATGGTTTCGTATCCATGGCAACCGGTGTCCCTCAGGATCAACCTCCAACATACGTGTGTCCTTTTTCCACCACCAACTACCTCGCTAGTACTCTGAAAAAAGTCAGAAACCTTACAGTATGTAACTTTGTTTCTCAAGATTAATGAACATTTCACCCTCACAGCGCTTTCCTCGATTCACTTGCTTTATAGTCGTAAATAACCCACCATCCACGGATAAAATATTTTCGATATTTTTTTTAGATTCACTTTATCTAGATTTACACCCTCCGTTTTTTTGTCTTTTGAAAGCGGTAGAAAGGAGATATTTGAAGCGATCCGAGCTTGATCGACACTTTACACTCTCCTTATCTGGATCTAATAAGGGACATTTTGGTATTTTCCAAATGTGATCTTTATATCCTATTTTTTATTTTATTCTCATTGAATTTAAGATTACAGTTCGTAAAAGGGGACGTTAAATTATATCTTAGATTATCTTCTCTTCCATTTATTTCCGAGAGACAGAGGATTTTATTTCATCTTTGTAGCATATTTAATATAATCTTTGACTCTCTTTTATAAAAAGATGTCGCCACCGATCTTTCAAGAATCAAGACTTTTTGTCACAATTTTTGCTCTCTCCCACTCTTTTGCCTTCACTGTACTATTGACCATATTTTTTGCCTTTACTGTACCTCTTTACTACGCTTTTTTGCCTTGATTATACCCCTTGTTCAAGTATTTTTGCTTGAACTGTACCATTTGGCCATCTTGTCTGACAATATCCTTGACCATGACCACTTCTTTTTTCCGCGACGGTACCCCTTGACCACGCCTTTATACTTTACACTTGACTAACCATTTTTCTGGACTGTATCCTCTGATCATGACTTTTTAATTTGACTGTATCCTTTGACCATGTATTTTTAGGCTGTATCTTCTACCACGCCCTTTTTTTTGACCTAAACCCTTGACTAAGCATTTTTTAAATAGTATCCTGGCCACACTTTTTGATCTTGGCTGTACCTCTTGATCACACATTTTTTTGTCACACATTTTTCTGCATACATCACATTTTTTTTTACTTTAAACACTTTATGAAGTTTTATGAGTGATTATAAACAGTTA
Organism: Synergus umbraculus; assembly: GCA_900474325.1. Lineage (NCBI taxonomy): Eukaryota > Metazoa > Arthropoda > Insecta > Hymenoptera > Cynipidae > Synergus > Synergus umbraculus. Next base: position 11,461 of record UCOK01017809.1, read on the forward strand.
TAAATTGAAATTCGTATCCAAAATTTGAAGCGAGATAACAAGTTGATAGAAATAAGAGAAGATCAACGGAGAAAAAATAAAGAGGGACGTCATTACCAAGGATCCATTGAGGATTTAATGAGGCTTGAACACAAAATGGAATCCCGAAACGCCTCGAGGAATTTTTTTTTTTAACAAAGGCAACTCGAGAAAAGAGTTATCCCCATTTTAGGCTTCGAATGGAAACGCGGACGGCCCTTAAAGATTTTCCAAACCTCGCTTTTTGAAACGTATGCAAATAGTACTTGCTCGCTCCTCCTTAAATGGCTTCTATCTCAATCGCTAAAAACCTACTTTACACATAAATATCTTTTTGAAAATTTTCTTCAACCACTACTTTATTCATATTAAAAAAAATGTTCTTTATGCAAAAAAAAGGCATTAAGAAAAATAGTAATTAATCAATAATAAATAAGTTCCTTAAAAAATGTAACCTTTTCCAAGTTTTTTAAGTCGTGTCAGATTAGAGCTGATTTAAAATCGAATAAAAGACTGAAGCAGAGTCTTGGACATCAAGGTCATTTACGTAAAGCGTTTCATAATATTAAATGAAATGGTAATTTCAAACGTGTTTCCCAGCAAGTAAAGCCCCTTCTCTTGGTTAATTTGCATGACAACAAAAATCTGCGAAATAATATTACATATTTAAATTTCAAACCTCCATTTAGTAACTGTTTTAAATGGGATTCATTCTTCATTTTGCCTTAATTGTGATTATGAAATTACTTTCAAAGTGAATACTAAAGTATGAGACAGAGATTCTCACAAATTATCCCATTTTCTATATTTGTCATTATATACAGATGGAAGATCATTGTTCTTCCAAATTGAAATCGAGTCCGACAGTCAAAACCGAGGTCGGAATATAAAACATATCGAATTATGAAATATCCTAAAAAAGATTTTAAATGATTTCAAAACAGTCACCCACGCAAAGCGAGCAGTACCTCAATTCGTATAGTATCTTGGTATGAGTGTTTCCATGAGTTCACACGTTGAGGGATCAATAATCTCATCATTTTGCGAGTATGTACATCGAAGACATATCCCCTGATGTTTCGTGCATGCAGCGACAGTGTGAAAACAAGCTCACAAAGGCTATTGTCTTTAAGCTCTTGTTCGCGGAAACTAGAACGGATGTTGTTTTTTACCAAAAAAAAAAAAAGAATTTTCTTGTTACACTAAATCCCTAGGGCTTGAAATAGATTTTACTACCTCTTTCACTGTTGATGAACATAAGAATGATAAATTTCCCAGTCATCAAAATAGATAAAGACAAATTGTAGTCTGATTATTCCAATGAAACCAGAATCAAATTTTCCAGTCCGTAATTAACTTACTATTCAAAATTAGGTCCAGCTCACAAAATGAATTTTTCCTCAGAAATTAAATCCCACGGAATATTCTCTTTTCTTCCGCTGAGCTTGTTTTCGCCAGCAGCTTGAATCCATAAATTATAAAGCTATGAAGGCATTCTGCGAAAAAGGCAACAATGAACTTGACGTGGTTCAGAAACCGTAAAAGTAATTTCTTGAATACAGCTCGATTGCTTTCAAGTAAATCATTCGTTTCTGAACTGGAAAGATATACAGTTTTTCTATTTTCTATTTAAAGACGATTTTTAAACAAATTCTTGTGAAATTTTGAGGAAAATTATTAAGAGACTGATTTAGAATTGAATAAGACTCTTGAAGGGGTCGTAAAGTATCCAAAAAACGAGCACGGTTTCCTGTGCTCGTAAAATATTTCAGAGTGACCTAAAAGCCTTTCAGTCAAATTAAGTAATGCTTAATATCTTTGACATAATAATCGTCTATTCTTTTCTTGACCAAAAATAATGACGAGACGATGTGATAGAGTGAGCACTGATGCAACAAAATGCCTAGTGACCCAGATATGTCACGAAAATGTGAAATGCGGAAGAGTGTCTGCATTAAAGAGTTTGTTCAACACTTTTATAAGTCAATGTTATCAGGTTCATATATATGTAATTTATTTTGATTTAGATTTTTAGTAAAAACATGTTTTCATTTGAACAGAATACTAAAAAATTGATACACATATACGCCAACTATTCATACATTAACCACTAGTAATTGCGGTGTACACTTAAATTTTAGAATTCTCAGAATTCACAGGAATTTCAAAGCATTCAGCAATGGTTTACCATTCGCTATTTTATATTTATGCTAAATCGAGTTGATCAAAGTTCCTCATGACATTGTATTTCATCGCAAACAAGGTGTGTTGCTACCGAATTTCAGGAGTATCAGATTCCTCGTCATCTTCATCGATGACATTCCCATCATCGTCTCGAATATCCTCAAACGTTAATTTGTAGTACTCCGGTCTTACGTTCAGATTAAGACAAGCTGGAGCCATCATGCTGAGCCAACTGACCAATTTGTTTTTGCTGAAACAACAAATGTATCAAATATCGACTCATTTTCGCCACTTTATCCAGATTAGTTACTACGAAAACTACCAGTAATTAAGACAAGTGACTTAATCACTCATTCAATCAATTAAATTCTAAGGAAGGATACAAAAGCTGAGTGTACTTAACTCTTAAAGCATTTGGATTGTTCCTAAATTGTTAATCTTGGTACCTTTTTGATGTATTTTGTAGAAGATTCTGCGACATGCAGGGATGAAGATACAAAAATGGTTTTCCGAGAATGGGGTGAATGGCTTGGGATAACTCGGTATAGGCTAGTGTATCATTTTTCAGAATCCTTTGAGCAGCTTCTACAGAAACAGGATTTGCTCCTGGAAAATCTGTTAAAGGGAAGATTAATTAATTAATTAATACCGGTTACTTTGAAGTATTTAAAAGGCTATAAGTTAGTTCGGAAGTTGGAAATAGAATAGCCACTCAGTTAAGATCCTTCATTCTTTTAAAAATTAATTCCATAGAGTTAGTGAACAAAATGACTTTTTAAATGTGAGTAATTTATTCTATTTAATCTTTATCCGCTGTTCTGATCGGATAACTTCTTAGCCCAGTTTAGGACGGTCTGCAATCGAAGGAACAATCAGCACTGTGACGCCCCCACTTCCGCAGATTAAGGTCTAGTGGCGATCAGTCGTCGATTCCAACGACTTTCATAAACCCTACGTACAATAAGAGACATTAATAGTGCCGACCAAATGATAGTATCAAAAATTTCATAAATTCCCACCCAGGAATTGAATAGTCAAGATGGAGAGTTAGAAATTAATTAGGTGTCTTATACCCAATTTCGTTAATATAAAATTACTCTCTGAAAATTACATTAAATTACATAAAAATTGAAAATTATCCAGAAGAATTCACAATGGTTCAACAGAATTCAAATACACTCATCTCCCGATCGATGGCATTTTTCACGCTTGGCTGATTCTGCGTCCTCCCGCTCCCCGAGCGTCTCTTAAAGCGCGATCTATTTTAATTTCGCCCGATTCACGGCACTCTACCCCCGAGAAGTGCCGTCGATCGGGAGATGAGTGTAAGTTCCAATGAATTTAAGGGGAACTCAGAGAAATTAAAAAAAACTCAAAGGAAGTCACGGGGAATTATAATTATATCTAGGAGCAAGAACTTTTGTTTAAAACTCTTCAATTTTTTAAAAAATATTAGTTATTTTGCAAATTTAATGGAAATAAGTTAGAAAAAATCTGTTTTTTTTATTAAATTAATAGTCCTATGTATTGCTCTAATTTTTTGAATCCTCTCAGCGAAAGAGAAACCAGCTTTATGAAGCTAAGTTTGAAACGGAAAAGTAGTTCCCTCTTTCGTATGAAAGTGATAGATATCATCCTCGAACAGCGAACTCAGTAGGAATTGTAGGAACCTTTATTCAGCTGAAATACTTTAAAATAAATGCAGTTCTAAATCGTAGAAATTCAACATCAGGATGCAATTCTCTGAATTTTAAATTGGGATAATTGTAAATTTCACTGGCCTGATTTCCATCCATTGAAGTATAATAACGGTACGCTGAAACTGATAGACCAAAGCACATGATGCTCCTTGACGAGGGGCTTTTCATGTACAGGAGAAGCCTCGAAAGGATCCTCTCTAATTTTTAATTGAAACTGATTTGATAAATCTTCTTCAACTTTCGTCAATGCGTCTTCGATGGGAAATTCATTTGGAATAAAAGTCTTCTCTCGTCGAAATAAATAAGCTTGTCCGGGAACGTCCTTGAAAATTTGCAATGATTTTAAGCCTTTAAGGACATTTGTCACTCATCGGATTCCTACTTTACCGGCATCTTTTTCTCTTTGGCAATTATTTTTACAATTATAAAAATTAGTGTCAAATAAACCTGCATCAGTGCCTTTTATTTAGCTTTCTTAGCTTTGAAGTCGCTATCTTATCTTATTTATTGTATATAAAGTTATTTTTCAGAAAAATTGCCGGTAGGGTAGGGATCGAATAAATGAGGAGATTAATAATCAAATAAATATAAATTAAATATGAATACACAATTAAAAAATTAAATCCAAGAAGAAAATATTTGGAATTTATCATCAATCGTTTCCAGTATTTTATTATTATTTCTGCCTGGTTTTCGAAACAAAATATTGCAAAATACTTTCAACTTTCAAAGAAAGACATAGCGTGAACGCATTTTATGTCAGGATTGAGTAATATGTCGTATTCGATCGATCGTCTAACGAACGTACCTTGTCCCCCTCGAATTGCCAATGGTCGGAAATTGCATTTGATATTCGTAGGATGCTTTCTGCATTTTCTACAAATTCTTCCCAAGTCATTGTTCCTGGACCCTCCATTGTACTAAACAAAAAAAATTGCACATTTTATTGATGATACTATAATATTAGGAAAAGAAAAGATATTAAAAATTTTTTAAAATAAATAAATGTAAAAAAAGTATTTCTGAAAAATATTAAATCCTCAATTCACGTGCTGACCTAAATCCTGCAATTTTTTCCGCTACTATAAAACTGATGGTATAGAGATGCAGCGCAGAATAGAAATTAAAAAGGGAAAAATCGATCTCATCCTCTTATCTTCTAATTTTGTTTTGCCCTTTTTCCGCGAAAAAGTAACACAATCTAAATTAAAAATTGAAATTTCCTCTACTCTCCTCCCTTTTAATTAAAAATTACAATACAAGACTTAATATTTTTAAGAAATCTAAAATTGACAAGTGTTTGATAATTTTTTAGATTTGAAATTGAAGATACAAGACATTTTATAATGATGAAGTTTCACGAATGAAACAGACCGTTCTAATTGCAACGGTGTGTATGAATTCTGTCTCACTTGCTCTTGTCTTAGGAAAGAAATGCGAAACTTTCCCTTCGGTTTGTAGTGGCATTGTTCGAATGCAACGATACGTCGATTTGAAGATAAAATTGAAAAAGGGGAGACGGTACAGCCGAGAGAAGAGCCACTGCTTCCCTTCCCGCTTTCCCTGCGCGCCATGTCAATTGTCGGCTATTTTGCCTCGGCTGGATTCGGATCTATTCGGCAAATTTCGGCTCCCTCACAGACACAACAAACTTTCGCCAATATGTGTGTTTATGTGTGCGCGTGCCGCAGTAATGTCTCCAGTGGTCCAATGGAGTCGAGGGAGCAAAAGCAGGGCTGTATCTCTTCAACTTACTCACCAACTTCTGTCAATCATTCTAGAATTCTAGATCGACAAAATAATTCCGAGTTAGCCTCGTAATACTTCGCAAATTGTGCAGAACAAAATTCTAATTTAAAATTCATATTTCACTTCCTGATTACTGAGTTATTACATTTTGAATTAAAAACTCGATCTCCTCGTTTTACTCAACGAATATTATAATAATATAGTTTCTCGCTTTATAGAGGTACTTATTTTTTAAACAGCATGATGTATACAGAGCCAAAAATTGTATAGGTTTAATACTTTTTGCGTAAAATGAAACGATTAAATTTCGAGAGAGCTTGGGTCAAGCTTCCTTATCAGCAGAATTATTTGTACAGAAAATCTTAGATTAAGGGCACACAGACACTTTGCGAAAGAACGTAAATAGTACATTATGGACCTTGGGAAGAAAACGTGCGTTTTTTGACGAGTGCGTAAGCGTCTTCTGCCAAAGGTCTTAAACTGTTCATTTTAGACCGGCTTTACAGGGATGAAAAGATTAAACTTTTAGATGAGTTGGGACAAAAAGTAACATTTTTGAATGTGCGGTAAGGGAGTCAATAAATTAAACAGCAAGCTGTCGTTTTTTAGAATAAAGTAAAATATCTGCAAATACAAATTACACTAAATTTGGAGATTAGTAATCACTGGATTGATGAAAATTGTGCAAAACTAAACTGAATATAAGAAACCTGAAAATTTTTTCAAATATTAAAAAGATATAGAAGAAAATTCGGTATAACGATTTTGTTCAGCGAAAAGTATATCAACTGAGAATATGATAATACATATTATAAGTAGTAAGAAAAAAAATATCAAAATAGGTGCCCCCCACTTGAAGAAATATACCCCTTAGTAGCACCCCGGGTGATACAAAAATTAGAGAAAAATAACTATTTCCCTCAATAATAATTTGTTACGCAATACCTTTTTGTTCCAGGAACTTTAATGAAGAAAATAATTGCTCCAAAATGAAATTCAAAGAAGACTTCGATTTTTTCCCCGAGTCTCGATCTAAACCTAATCTAACTACGACACTGGAATCAGAAATTGCTCTGCGCGCGCATCGCTCCGAAAGGTGTGTGAGTCCCAGTAGCGTAATACACAAGGGACAAATCAACATTAAGTAAGTGCAAAGAAACCCGCTTAATTACTTAATTATTCCAAGTTTTAAAACTATTTTCTCTGAAATGTTGAATGGATATTCATTCGAGTAAAATCCCATGATCAGATGACTTACAAAAATCACTCTAAGGTCTTTTTTTCAAAACTTTTTTCAGATTTTTTTGGAAAAGTTTCAACAACCTACGCCCCTGATACGTGCCTACGCTCGACGTGAGGAAGTATCTGCCTCGAGAACCGGAGTTTGCGTACACAGTGCATTCATTGGTGGTTTTTGAATGTGTAGGTGTGGATCCTTGGTGTTTGTGAGTGTGAGTGACCCTGTACATTTGTGGAGGTGTAGAAAGAGAGAAGACACGACAGGACACAACAAGCGTCACGACGTGGACGTAGGTATCGAGGATTCGGAAATTGCGGTGTGCAGAAGTAAATTTCTCCTGGAGGGGATGAAGTGTGCCCCGTTGAGCCGAGTTGTCGAGGTGAAGAGAGTGAAGTGACCGAGTGCTGAGTGCAACTTGGTAAGGCGAAAGAAAGACGTGAGGGCGGCGACACTCAGGGACCTGGCACGTGAAAGAAAACTCCGCAAAAATTGGAGCAAAAGAGACTGAACTGGAGTCAAAGAAGCCAATTGGAGAAATTTGGCACAAGAGAGTCCTAAAATAGGGAAACCTTAAGAGATAAAGACCCAGAGTACTTGAAACGTCGATTTTGAAAGATTTGGAGACTGAAGGATCATCTTCTGGGAAAAAGTCGCCGTCGTCAAGCGATGACGACGCGCGTTTCTCGAATCCGGAGTCCGGAGCCATGCGGTACTTCGAATCTGAACTTGTAAATCCAAAGCACCGGGTGTGACGACGTACAAGTGACGCGAGTGCAAAAAACCGGGCGCGTGTGTCTTTTTTTCCGAGACGCCTTCGCCTGCGTCCCCACTCTACGTTCTTGTCGGACATTACTGAAAACGAGCCGACACGTTCGTGTGTTTACGTCGTGAGGATTGCCAAGCCATTGCAATGTACGCCAAGGGAAAAGGTTCAACTGTCCCCTCGGACGCTCAAGCCAGGGAAAAGTGAGTATTTTTACTTTTTTATATCCCAAAATTATTTCTACAAATTGGAGCATTGTTGATTCTACGACTATGGCACGTTGTGACTGCGCCACGACGATGGCTTGTCTTTACTTGCATCTGTACATAATGTGTACATAAAATGAAATCTGTGATAGCGTAATATTAAATAATATCACTGGAGGATTTATTTGAAAATCGGGAAAAGAAGGCTTGCATTGAAAAGAATTAGTAAAAAATGGTTAAATCATTTCAATGTTGTTCATTCAGCAAAATCGTTTTGTTGACTGCATTTCGTTGATTGTAGAAAATATGTTATTGATTGAACCAAATTTTTTGGAGTAATCTGTCAAATATTTTTAGTACTTTCAAAGATTCTTCAGGATTAATTATTAGTCTTAAAAATGATGGTTGCTTGTCAATTCTTGAAGTACTCTGAAGAGGAACCTGTAATATATTTAAATTTGTAACATTTTGGCGCTTTTAAATCATATTAACAAATTTTGTCCTTTTTTCATGTTAAATCAATTGGGAACTTGATCTTTGAAGCACATTAAGAGTTTTTAATTGAATCTCTAACCTCAAAATGCAATCTATTTGTGCTTGACAACAAACATTACAAGTTTTACACGTGCAGTTTATTGTATTCCTCATTATGCCTTAATATTTATCACCAGGATTTTACATTGAATGCGTGCAAAAATCTAGTAACAAATGTTAAAAAATACAAGACGATTACTATACGTTACATGGAAAGATTGAATCTTAAGGTCGTTGTAACTTGAGCCCAACTCGCTTAACCGATTTGTGAAATCGGACAATAGCATTTCGAAATATTTTTTATTGTTTAATCAAACGACAATAACGATCTCGAATTTATGGCAACTTGTCTTTTTATTTTGCAAAACTCAAGTCTCTTGAGCGGATATTTCTTTTTCTATCTGCGAGTAAAGTTGAATATCTCTTCATAATTTATAGTCTTATTGATCATTTTAGAGCATTGGTTAATTTCAGAAACTCCTGATTATTCACATTGTTGATAATTTGAGACCTCTTACTTGGAATCTACCTGTATACCAATGTGGATCATTTTTTTGTATTAGGTAGTACTTTTTTTACTGGGATTGAATCTTCTAGCCAATGCGAGAGAAAAAGAGCCCGGGAGCAAGAATGAGGAGTAAAGTAAGCGGGACGGAAATTTTCGAGGTGCTCCCTTTCAATTCGATCCAAGTGTGCCACGCGACCTCATCCGTTCGCTTATTTTATGGTACAAAACTCACCGGCTCTTCTGAATTACGGGCTACTATGGCCATTTCACAAGAGTTGTAGATAACCCGCTTTCTCGTGGTTCGCACTGACTACTTAGCTGTCAGTGCTTCTTGTCAGTCATGTAAATACTTGTAACCTGTCTACCAACTGAGAACCACTGCCAGGGCAAGCACAGATCCGGAATGGCTAACAGTACTCGTTCCATTCTTATTATTTCGAGTCATTTACTAACAGGTTCAGATTTATTTTTCTTAAAAGTTCCATTTATTTTCGTGGAAAATTCTGGGGAAGGTCAATCTCGTAAAAGAATTTATGTCTTCCTGTTCTTGTAGATCCGGAAAAAATTCAAAAAATTGTAAAAACAACTTAAAAGAATTCAAAGTGAATTCACAATATACTATAACAGGGACCCCAAAGTATCAGGCTTTCTCAAAAATTTTGAAGATGAATTAACTTATGCATATTGTAAATTTTAAGTTCGGACCCCCCCCCAACAAATTTTTTTTCTAGAGCCGTCCCTGATGCATAATAATATTTCATTTAAAAAAAAATTGAAAATAAGTATAGTTAATAAACTTGGTTTCTAATTCCATGCAATTTTTTTCTGTTTCCAGATTAGCTTTATATGTTTATGAATATCTACTTCACGTAGGAGCCCAAAAAGCAGCACAAACATTTTTATCAGAGGTAACCTCCTTCCTTTCAATGGGAAATAAATGTTACGTCTCTTCATGAATTATTTTTCTTAAGGGTGTTGGATCCAACCTCTATCTTCAAAATTCGACCTTTTTATTATATTTAACAACTATTAGAAGTAGATATGTTTTCGCTGTATAGCGAAAGGATATCTAATTCTCTTATTTGTTCAGTGAAATGAGGAGATTAAATCTCGAATTTCAAACTTGAACCCAACACCCTTAATAATTAAAATGAACCCATTTTTTATTTAATCAAATGTTTTACAGATTCGATGGGAGAAAAACATAACATTAGGTGAACCTCCAGGGTTTCTACATTCTTGGTGGTGGTAAGTAAAATTTGTAAAAATCTTTTTGCTCCACATTCAACTTCCCTTTTACCTAAAAATTAAAATTTTTAATTTCAGTGTCTTTTGGGACTTGTACTGCGCAGCCCCCGAACGTCGAGATTCCTGTGAACACAGCAGTGAAGCCAAAGCTTTCCACGATTATGTTCGTATACTCAAATTATCAATATTTCCACATATATTAAATTTTTTTCGAATGCAGTGGTGCCAATCCTTTTTGAACTAGGTCGGGTGAAACTAGTTTTTATTACTTTTTAAACAATACCCAACCACCTTTTGAAAAAGGTCGGAAGATCGAACGACCTGCCCCTTGGGGGTTGGCATCCCTGTTTGAATGATTAAGATATTTGAGTATTTTAAATATGTAATAAAATGAAAGCTACGTTTAACTATAAATTTTGTTATTCTGTCCCATAGGGATTCGTGAACAGTGGTTACGGAGTTAATGGGATTGCCCATGTAAGTAACTGACTTATGCAACTTTTCAATCATAATGTGTGATATAATTCAGTGCCCAAAAATGAACAATCTCATTTATTAACGTTTAATTATTACTTTTCCATTAATAATTAATCATTATTGCTAAATATTAATATCATTCGCATCTCATGCTTCCAATTAATTTCATTTTTGTAAAGATATCATTCAACCTGATATTGAGGCATGTAGTATTTTTCCTTATGGTATTATAAAGGCGAAAAGATGTTTTATGAAGAAACTGTAATTAAATTTTTTTTCAAAGTCTCTTATCTCCCTCATAATACCTTAAGGAAATTGAAACTGATCTTTTACACCAGGTTGCCATGTTTCTAAGGGCGGCGTTTATAAACTTAAATAGACTTCAGAATCAGAAAGATAGAATAATTAAAGTATTCAAAATTAAAATTTTTAAAAGTTAAAAAAGTCCGTTACAAATTGAGAATCATTTTCTTCTCACAAGAAAACGTAGAAGGATTTAAAAGGGGAAACAGGACTATAGAAGTTTATTTAAGTTAACTTCTCTTTTAAACAAATGCTTAAGGGTGTTGGATCAAAGTTCTAATGACAACATTTGATCTCTTCATTTTTCTCAATAAGAAATATAATTAAATATTTTTTTCGTTCTGTAGTGGTACAAATTTTTAAACAGAATTATGGGTACAGAGAAAAAAAATTATTATTTTAATACTTTTTGCGAAAAATGGAGAGTCTGATTTTTCGGGCTAGGACTTGATTCCAACACCCTTAAATTTGAAAACTTAAATGACAGAAAATGAAAAATGAAAAGAGATACGGATAAAAAGAAGTGTAAATATTATTTAGAAATTGGTTTTGATTGTCTGTGCATAATAAAAACAAAATTACAGAATGCTGGACCAGCGCCGTCTCCACTTGGGCAGATGCCGCCCAACGATGGCATGCCTGGTGGTCCAATGCCTCCTGGATTCTTTCCAGTAAGTTTCATTTCATTGCATTGAATTAATTTTCATTCTATTTACCAAATCGAAATTCATAATTTCATACCAAGCATTTTGCATAAGTCCATTCATTCTTGTTCATTTTACACGTTTGTAAAAGTGAATTTTGAAACTTCAGATCAATTTGGAAAATTTTCAGTTTTCTAATAGTCTTTTTTATTATACTTGGGCAGCTTACGGCTCAGAAACAAATAGTTATGGTCGATTCACTTTTCCAAGTATTGTACATTATGCATAAACAGTAGCTGCTAAGCCATTATATCATATTATTCTCTACATGCATTTGCATCATATGTGCCTTTCTAAGCTCTTTTGATGCACGCGTTTCTACTTCAGTTTTACATACGTATATATATTTCTATTAATCGAATTAATCAAAATAATTAAACAAATTAATCAAAAGTACCGTTCAAATTTATAGTTTCAAGTATCGTTTATCAAAAAAATAATCTTTTACCATTTTCAGAAAATATTTTAAAAATATTTTTTGAAATATTTATTTGTAGATAATTTTAAATTAAAATAGAGCTTAGGGCGACGTAGTAAATTTCATTGAAGAAGAAAGTTCGTTAGTGGAAGGAAAAAGATATGCACACTTGAAAAGAGACTCATTTATGCATAAGTAGGAACGAAAAAGAAACCACCAAAAAATTTTCAGATCGTCGGCAACATAACAAAAAGACGAGTTTTTAAATTAAATTCTTGAAATAAATTCTGAATATATACATATGTAGGTACAATTCGTCTCATCTTTGTACAAAAATTTGACTATAGGTACAAAATCGAACATTCAACGTCATGCTTGTCTACTCTGTATTTATGTACTTATTTTCTATCTGCTATGTGGTATCTAACTCTTATATGTGCATACGTGTACCTGTTACTGTTTCGGGTGTACAAGTTCTGTCAAAAAAGAAATGAAAACCTAGATGTTAGAATAGACTTAGTCCCAAAAATTTAGAATTAACACGAAAGAAGGTTCATAAAATGTTTAAACCTCTGCTGACATTTTCTATTCAACAAATTAAGAAGTTAAAGACAAAATAAGATTGAGTTTGACAAGCAAAGGCAATATAAAGTGTGGCGATTTAAAAATTTCTTCATCAGTTTTTAATGCCTCTTTAAGTATTACATGCCGTCAAGGAAATTTTGAATGACCTCCCTGAGTATCAAAAATTGTCAGCTAGGGATGAACTTGAAAATTCAACAGAACCACTGAAGCCTGCTTAGATAGTAGACTAGAATATCTAATAAGTGGTCTGAATTTTCATTCTTTTTAATCTAATTTCAGTTCTTAAAGGTTCAACTTCTTGTTAAAAATGTCGACTACCACTTATTATGTTTAAAATTATATGTATACTAATAATCAAATAACTTGGAAAGAGGATAAATCTTCAGATGTCATGTTGTTCAGTCTTGTCTTGTCCTTTTGAAATTGTGATGTGAAGGGTAACTCGTACTTAAAATTCAAAACTGAAAATTTGAAAAAATTTTATGGAACTGATAATTTTTGTCTCGAGTTGACCTTTTGAAATTCTGAACTTGAAATTTTGGATGTAATTCCGAAAGAGTCACTCGAGAATATTTACTTGATACTACTCCTGGGGGATTTTCACCGCAGGTTGATGGAAATCTTTTCTAGTGATCTTTTTTGGAAGTATAACTAAAATATCTTTCCTATGGTATTTAACACGTCTGTCCGAAAGCCTTCTAGTCTATAGCTGTTGCCTGGATCGCAGTGTTGCTACATGTCTGTCGTTTGCGTTGCTTGTTGCAGAACAACTCGACAATGCGACCATCTCCGCCCACACACCCCTCATCACAGCCATCCCCCCAGCACCCCCAGCCACCCCCGCCCCCACACTCGCAGATGATGTCCACCCAGGTAAGCCTCATTCAACACCTACACTCTCACTCATTAAGAATCACTAATCACTCGTTCCAAAGTCATCACACGCACCATCGATCGCATTAAATCGTTCACTCGATCTCGCTTCTTCCTTTCGGCTTTCACTTATCAATATCAACATCAATATCAATCTAAAGATATAATTTTCAAATCAGACTTTGTTTTTTTCTTATCTAATTCCGAACCAATCTATGAATCTAAAGTAAATGAAATAAAGATGATTGAAAAAAAACCAAGGTTTTTAACTTGGATACTTTTATTTTGAAAAGAAATATATCTACTGAGCAAGATTATATCTAATTATTTGAAAATTACTCTATTTTAAATTTAGATTTTCCCCTAAAGATGAGAGTTGGATTGGAAATTGAAAGCCTTTAAAAGGCGTCGATATTTGGTGCTTTTAGACTTGGAAAGAGACTAATTTTGCTGATTTTAATTTAAACGCTTGCCAGATGTAAATTCTGTTCTTAAATTTATAATTTGGTTGCTTCAAATTCCAACTTCCAAGTCCTTTGACTTTACCAACTTTTAATCTGAAATGCCGAACCGATTTGTGTTGAATCAGAATATCACAAATATGAAAAATCAATTCAATTTCCAAGAACACATCAAATTTTCGTGATTCTTTCTTTCCTAATTTTAATCTCAACTCACTGCATTTGGCACGAATCAGTTGTATTAATCCGGGGTCGAGTGGCGTCGATGGTAAAGGTAAGGTAAATCAATATTTACATTTAAGAAAACAATACACTGGGTTAAATTGCTGAAAACAACCAAAAAATCAGGTAAGATTAGACTGTTAGAGATTGGCATTTTGATACCCCGTGCATCTTTTCTCACTTCTCAATCTTCCTTTTTCACAAATCATTAACAATCAATTGTGAATTTACTTTTATTCTGTCCAAAAATTCAACGTTTTGTAAATAACATCAGTGGTGTTGGGAAAAAAATGTGGTTTTGTATCTGAAATTCTGTCGAATAAGATTTTGTTAAATGTCGATCGGAATTTATAAAGTGTCCGATGCTTACAATGTCTAATCTGTCTGATCTTTGTAATTAACTTTGTCGCTTTTACTAACAAAATTTTGTACAAGTCTATTACAAGTGATATCATTTTCAGAAGGTTGCAACATTTGAGCAAGACAATGATTTAAATTTTTTTTCCAGTACATGGGACCACGGTTTCCTTCGGGACCACGCCCTGGAGGAGTACGTTTGGCTCAAATGGGAAATGATTTTAACGGGGTAAGAAACAAATAAACAAATAAAATCAAATAATGTAAAATTTGAATGAGAAAATATCTAATTTTGTTTGTATATTTCAGCCACCCGGACAACCGATGATGCCTAATAGTATGGATCCCACAAGGCCAGGTAAGATTTTTTGTTTGCGATGATACTTCCCGTTTTCTTGGCATTGAAAAATTTTGTGAAAGGAGAATGGCATATACGCATGCGTACGCGAAAGCACACAGCAATAAATGAGTAATATTAAAATTGGTTTGGATTGCTGTGATGTGGAGTGGATTGGATTTAAACTGTCTATTGGAAACAGTGGAATAGTTTCAGAATTTTCAACAAAAATCATCGATATCAAACCATATAGAGTATCGTATTATTCAAAAATTTCACTTATATCTTATATCACATTCTCTGATTTGGCTTTACCACTTGGCTTGAAAAAATTAATTACTGCTCTTAATCAAACTTCTGACATTCCACATACGGAAAGAGAATGTATGCTACTAATTAATTTTACAGTAATTACGACTATCAATCCTTCACCAGTACGGAATGCCTCTCTTTTTAAAAACACAATTATAACATTACAATCCACATAGAATCTTTCTTGACTTTATTTATTACATTCTCATTTTTGTTTTCGTAAGGTAGATTCGTGAGTTCTAAAACTTTTAAGTTGAAATCGAAGTTACCAATTTAAAAATGAATTGTTAAATTTAGATGGTATTAAATTGAAAAAATTGTTTACCTAGATTATAGTGGTCATCCTGTAAGTAGATTGACTTGGTGACATTTATGAGATTATAGCATCAGAGAGAAGATCTCGATGAGAATGCGTCTTGTGAAGGATTATATAATATAATGTTTTTTTGCTGCTGAAAGTATTTCAGAAAGATTTCCTTATGCCACTGCAAAATAACTAGACTTTACTGCCATCGATCTGACCTTACCTACCTGCAGTACTAATGTGTGCTCTTGTGTTCCTCAGGCGAAGCTGGAGAGTTTGTAGGGTGGCAAGGTAGGAAGCAACCCAGCAACCGAATCACACTGACATGACTTAGAACAGGCCTGATGTCTTAATTTCTATCCTCTCCGCCTCTAATTGTTGTTTCTCCTAAAAAAAAAATCGCACTAGCTTTATCTTACCGCATAAATGTATCCTTGTCCGACAATCTCACATCCAGCATGACAGTCGTTCATTCAAGAGAAAATATCATTTCAATACAAATCGGATTGCGATTCAAAGGAAAAAAATAATTTTTATTTGAAGTTATGAAAGGAGAACTTCATGTAGAATTTACAAAAAAAAAAAAAAACATTCATCTCACCGATTTTTTTATGTCACAAAAATGAGGAAAAGTTGAAATGAATGTTTGCCTTTTGTGAACTTGGAATGAAATTCCTCGTTTATAAGTTCACGTATAATTTCTAAAAATTATAAAAAAAACATTTGGCTCTCAGAAACCGCGTCTTTTATCATTTTGGCCTTAAAAAGTAAATGCATTTTTCAAAAGCTGGATTTACAAGATATAATTCTTGAACTTTTTTGAGTAAAAGAGGTTTTTGATATTTAGAGGTTGCCCTTTTTCAAAATTTAAATAATTCGATCAGTCGTTAAAAGGTTCTTTCCAATAAGTCATGCAGCAGGTTCGTTGCACAATCCGCACTCTCACGCTCTTCCGTCAACGTTTCCCTTTTCCGTTTTCCTTTAACTTTCCTTTTACTTTGTTTTCAAGGCAAATGCACCTTTTATTAAATTATTTTAGCTGTTTTCTTTCGTGAAATTCTTGTTTTTTAAAATCTATTGATATTGTTATATAATTCCCCTCACATGAGTACTTTTTCATTTATAAACTCATTCGTTTAATAAAAGTTTTTCATTTTTTTATAATTAAAAAAAAATTTGTGAAAATCCTTGACAAAATTGAGCAATCCAACATTGCCTGCTTTACAATTCTGCTCAAAAGACAAAATTCTCGAAATGCTTTTACCAAAAGTTAAATATTTGTTTACATTTCCTTGGCATGAGCTTTTCGCTGTTACTTAAATAATTTTTTGTAAAAACTATCGCTAAAGTAGCATGTCAGCCCATTCGCTTGTCTTGTCTACGCTTTGGCAAAGAATGATTCTTACCCCGCTTTCAATAGAAAAGCGCTTTTGCTACAAATTAGTAGATTTTTCTTTTTTTGAATAGTTTTGTATTTTATTTTATTTTTAATAAAATTTCAAATATTCAAAATTTGATGATGGATCATCTTTTGCCAGAAGTACACGTTTGATGTTACTGATTAGCATTGGCATTAACAAAAATAGTTTAGTGTTAAATATTGCGTAATAAGAATATTGTTTTGATAAAGAATTTTGTATGTAGGACCACCGGGAATGAATCACATGACTCCAAGAATGAACCCCCCACCAAGAGGTCCAGCGATGGGACCAATGGGTCCAGGAAACTATGGACAAGGAATGAGAGGACCACCACCTAATAGTAGTTTAGGACCTGGAGGTCCAGGAGGACCTGGCATGCCTCCCATGAGCATGGCTGGACCCGGTGGAAGACCTCAGTGGCAACCTAACACATCCACGGTATGATCAATAATTTTTCTCAACATATTTGAAGTATTTTATAAGTTATTAAAAAAAGAAAAACAGCGATTGATTCCATTGCAAACCATACAACATTTCAACTTTTTTATATTGCTCTGCAAAATTAAAACTTGTCGCCATACAAGCCTCGGATCGTGAGATTTTCACGAATTCTTTTAGTTAGTGGCTTATATTTTCCAAATATTTACTAACATTCGTAAAGATAATTGAGAGCAAACTTGGTTTCATTTATATAAGTCTTGAAAAATGTTTGGTTTATGGTAGAAGTACCAATTCCTTATTTTTATTTAAATTAATATTTAAGAACTTCGGTGTCCTTCCCCCTTCAAAAAGAATCTTTCTAAATACTGCCAGGCATGGAGGTATTTATATTTTAAAGGTGTTTCCAAAGGAATGCTTCTTCGATTGATAAGCGGACAACATTTTACCAGTTTTCTAAATTCTTTCGCTTAAACTTCTTTTCATTTTCATTTGTAGATTCTCAATCTTTTCTTTTTATTTTTGGTTCTTCTTTGTAATTCGTTTTTAATGAATGTCTGTTTCATTTTCTTGTTACTGTTACATTGTGGGATTTTGACTTCTTTTTTTTCTCAATTTTTAACGAGCCGAGCCCCGCGATCGCATATTGAGATTGAATTAAGGGTGCTGGTTTAAAGTTCTAACCTAATTCGTTAGAAGTTTCCTAATTCGTTCTCTTCATTTTACTTAATAAACATTAAAAATATAAATTTTTTCGATCTTCAGTGCCATCCAATTCGAAAATAAAAGTCTTCAAAGAGAAAAAATGTTTAATTTATATTCTTTTTGTGAAAAATGAAACACTTGAATTTTCAAAGTTGATGTCAAATTCTTCGTTTTACACAAAAATGATTAACATTAAATAATTTTTTTCTCATCGGGCATACTTTTATTTTTAAAAAGAGTACCACTCTAGAGCGAAAGAATGTCTATTTCTAATATTCATTCAGTAAAATGGAGAGTTTGAATTTTCAGGTGAGAACTTGAACCCAACATTCTTAATAAACTTAAATTCTAAATAAAAAATTCCTTTATTTTATTAGCCGATGAATTACTCCTCTTCTTCGCCTGGTAATTATGGGGGACCTCCCGGTTCGAGTGGACCTCCAGGACCAGGCACACCTATAATGCCAAGTCCACAAGATAGCAGTAATAGTGGAGGAGAAAACATGTACACCATGATGAAACCTGTACCTGGAGGAAACATGCCTGGAGTATGATCTTTTTTTATCCCTTTACTTAAAACATCAATTATACCTATATTATCAAGAAATTATAATCACGTACTGTCTAGTCCGATGCTCAATTTAAAAACCAATATAAAATTTAATTAAAAATTAAGTCTTAAACTAAAATATTTTATCATTTTAGGATTTCCCAATGAGTGGAGGTCCAGAGGGAGGACCAATGGGTCCAATGGGACCCAATACAATGGGCCCAGTATTGAACGGAGACGGTCTCGATGGTATGAAAAATAGTCCTGCAAATGGCGGTCCCGGAACACCGCGCGAAGATAGTGGCAGTGGAATGGGTGACTACAATTTGGGTGGTTTTGGCGGTCCTGGAGAAAATGTGAGTATCAACAGGTTTTTTGATGAATCGTTTTAATAATAACGTCGCCTTGTGAAAAAAAAAAATAATTAAAATCGCCTACAATCTACTTTTTTATCAAGTGTGGAAGAGAAAATGTGAAGCTCAATTAGGGAATGTAGTGGAAGAATCTCTTTGTTATATTCAGTTGATAGAATTCAATTTTCGATTTCACAGATAGCTTTAGCTGATCAACTTTCTGTAGACAAAACATTTCCATTTTAAAAGACTTTGAAGAGGTCGTGTTCATCTCTTCAAATTCGTTTGTTCTTATTAAAGGATACTTGTTGAAATATTTTATTAGAAGTTTACTTCTGGGTTTATCTAGGAAAGTAAAGTTTCGATTTCGTTCACATTCTCTTTCTGTTTATAAAATAAAAATCGAATCGAAATTTTGTTTTTGGACAACCCCATTAGATTGGAAAAATAATTGACTTTTGTAAAAATGTGAATCGGTTGTTCCAAAGATTTTTTAAATTGTGTTCGCTCATATTTCAGGGAGTTAAATTTTTGTTTAATTTTTCGAAAAGGTCGTGACTGAAAAAAAATGTCAAAAAGTTCTGATTATTATAATGAAAACATATCTCTCTGTCATGGCCGTCTTTTTGGCTGAAAAAAAAAAACTTTGGATTGACTCAGATAATATTGAAATTCGTTGAAATCTTGAAATCTTGAAATTAGGTTCTTCTGATATCGATACGCAAACGTTTGTGTGTTCAGTGAGCGTGGTTGTTTGTTCTCATATCTGAAAGTAATCGCATAAATGCATGTTCTCTATTTTCGACAGTTTTTTTAAACAATTCGTCCTGGCTGCATCTTCCTGGTTAATCGCATAATGCGGAGGATCATGCGAATCGCTAACGAGCACATTTACGTACGTAGATTTGCACAAAACGGTTGTCGAGGCACCCTCCCACTTGTGCAAAGCAAAACGAAATTAATGTGTTTATCACATCTCATTGAGCATTTGTTGTCAATTGCACCCAATCGAAATAGACTAGCACTTAAGTCTCTATTGCGCTAGTAATGATAAAGTTACTTAATTGCCACTATCGCCATACATATTATAATATATATGCTTCACTAATACTCTCAAGGTTGCAAACTAGGATTAATTTTTTTACGATGGTTGTTTCTGATTTTTTTTAACTAGACTATGTCATAGTTCTCTCGTCGGTATTGAACTTTATTTATATTTATTTGAAATTTAGCTTTTAAGCGAAGGTGCCTGGAGAACGAAAGGCTGTTACTCGTGACTGTCTGCTACTGTGATGTGATCGCATAATATTTAATCGATTTTTTTACTTCTTTTTCTATAACGCGATACTATAGCTTGCTCCAGTCACGGATGGTTTATTCTTTCGTTCTAGAGTTATGAGAGAATACCGTGACGACGAGCTTCGTATCATTGCTTCAAAGTCAAACTCTTGTTTTAATTACTATTAGATTCTTTTTTTTTTTTAGAATTTCTAGATACATTTCTTTGTTTTGATTCGTTTCATTAGTTTCTTTCATCTTTAAACGAATTCAACTTCCACGTACCTGAAACAATGGCTCAAATCCAGTTTCTTTATAGTCTACTTTTTACAACTCGACTCTAGAATGAAACGATAAATCCGGTTGAATTCAAACAGAGTCCCTCCACTGTTTGCTCATGATTATTCACTCGAGAGTTGAAGAATGCAACAATGCATCGATATTACTCGAAAAGTGGCTTTTTGCTTCACATTTGACGAAATCCGAAAATAATTAGAGGACTTGCTAAGGGTCTTGAACTCAAGTTCTAAGCTCAGTATTCGAAATCTTCATTTTACGTGACAAATATTATTATTTGATATTTTTTCATTCTACAAATTGTACTCATCATTTAAATAGAAGAATGTATAGAGAGGGAAAAAATGTATAATTTTAGTACTTTATGCATAAAGTGAAGCGTTGAAATGTTTCAAGCAAAAAGTATTAAAGCTAGACAAAAAGAGTAAATATACAGAATGGAAGTATATCTAATTATATTAATTGAGTAAGATGAGGAAATTTAGTTTTGAGGTTTGAATTTGGATCCAATACCCTTAAATGCTAGAACTCGTCTCTTTGCTCAATTTGAATTCGGTTTTGTATATATAATAGTTACTGAGAAATGAGGCACTGTAAATAAAGTCGTACTTTGTTCATTTGTACGGTTGCAGTAAGTGATATGCTCGTTTTAAAAGACACGACATGGTACTAGACTCATTTTTATTTATTAGATGATTTTGACTTAATGTTAATGTTTTCAATCAACAATTTTTATTAATTCTGCTAAAATAGGAAAGCGGAATCAGTCTGTGATCACTTGATACTCATTACAAGAGTTTATTCTCGTGTAAATTAGGAGGTAGACTTAATTATAAAACTTAGGGTGGCCAAATCCATTTTCCAACCCTTTTCGTACTCTTTACATCTTTCTCATAATGAAGGGTTAAAAAAGGAATTTAGAG
Organism: Synergus umbraculus; assembly: GCA_900474325.1. NCBI lineage: Eukaryota > Metazoa > Arthropoda > Insecta > Hymenoptera > Cynipidae > Synergus > Synergus umbraculus. The sequence continues at coordinate 32,929 of UCOK01017809.1, forward strand.
GAAGCGGGTAAAAAAGATAGTTATAATCTTTACTGTTAAATTCATGCGGGTACAAAGTTTTTAATTCACCAGAGGTGGGCGCTTTACGAAACTTTATTCTCGACTTGGCTGCCCTTAAAATAGAATCGGAATTGACAATTTTAGATTTGTATTATTTAATGCTAAATGTCTAATGTTTAAGGGTGTTGGGTTGAAGTTCTACCTTAAAATTAAATCTCTCCGTATTTCTCTACAATTATTGGAATTATATATCTTTTAAATCTGTATTTGTACTCATTTTCGGAACAGAAGTGTGATTATGGATCGAAGAAAAGAATTATTTTTAAATATTGTTTTGACTAAAACGAAGAATTTGAAATCTAATTAAAATTAAAAATTTTCTCAACCTATAGAGGCATTTTTCTATTTAAAAAATGAGTGCTACTACAGAGCAAAAAAAATACATTCCAAAAGTCTTGAATTAAAATGAAGAGATGGTATTTTGAACTCGGATGTTTTTAGATTTTAAACTGGGATCCAACAGCCTTAATTTTAAATCCTTAGGGTCTTTTACGAACGATACCTATCGAATTATTGTCGACCCGTAAAATCCGAATTCTGTCAATATTTGGTACGTTGAGGATGTGAAGCAAATAGCCGCTCGTGGTAATAGAGCCAATTGACAAAGCAAGAGGAATGTTATGTAAAGAAACATTACTATTTTTATATGGATACAACATTACAACATTGTAGACAGTGTGAGTACTGAACCTAAATGAGTGAGTGTAAAAGGAGAAGAGGTTCATAGCAGGATTTTTTTTAAAGAGTAGTGGATACATGGAATTTATCCGTCCGCAGGTGGTTATAGGTCAGTACCGGACTATGCTGTGCTGCTATTAGTTACTTTAACCCGAATACTAAAATAACTTAATGATTTATGTAACAAAACGAAGAAAAGTGCGCGTGCCATCAGCAAATCGCAAATTTAATATCTGGATGAATTCAAAATTACATATTACTTAATTATCATCACATGATGATGTGATATTTCCAACTATAAATTCGATCATGGAAATTTCTTAGACTAATCTGCTCTCAGATTTTTTTTTTACTCTTTAAATTTTGATAAAAAATTGATGAGAAATAGTTTGACGAATAAACTGGTTTGCGCACTTTTCGGGGAGAAGAGAGAAAAACTTAAACGTGTTGACTTAATATACTCGACGTGAAAGGTGCGCTTAGGTTCCAAGGTTCGTGCTCAATTACTTAGTGTGAAATTAAAGAGACGGTACGGGCGAAATGATGAGAAGCTATAGATCGAAAGTAAGTCGAAAGTACTCGATAGATTAAGAAATATGATTCAAGTGTCGATAGTTCGAAGAGTTTAAAATAAAATTTCTTTTGCCCTCTATAACACGAGAGCAATTGTATTTTGAAGCGCCTAACGCCAAATTTTAACGCGCCTTGGTACCTTTGAAACAACATTTACTTGGATACTCCCATGTTGTAAAATATATTACGCCTGGCGATCTTGATAACAAATATATGCCTACACGTAAAGGGAGATCGAGACAATAAATGTAATCCTGTTACACTGAGACTACTGAGTTTTCTTTTTATTTGTCAAACCCACAGGGTGCTGGCTACCAGAGTATATATATATAACTATCTGTTGGACCGAAAACTCACTCGCATCTTTCCAAGTTTCATATTTTTCAATCAAACCCATTTCAAGAAGGAAGATATTTCTTTATTTGAATTTCTCGCCATAATCAGAGGTTTACGTTTAAGTCGATGATTCTGGCGCGAATTTGAAAATGTCTTTCGCTCTAAGATTTCGAATGGGTTAGAAAATTTCGACAACAAGAAATGTCTTAAAGTGTTTGAGGTTTAAGGTGTTAATTTTGGATTCTGATAGCTGTATATAGTACTAGCCTGTACTGACCTGTAGCACATGGATGCGTGAGCCGAGCGATTGTGGACTGTGATTAAAGAGATAAAAAAAAAAGTAGACGCGATTGTTATTTATTGAATTATAGAGATTGAATTAATGAAATTATTATTTTTGATGGTAAAATATAATCGGTGATGTGTGCGTGTGTGGGGGGCAGGCGATATCGAAAGGCAGTGAGAGCTGGCGACGAATGACAATGCGCCATTTCGGTAACTTTCATTTAACGTCCATGTGTTGTGGGTCAGAGCACCCTGATGAAAAATCTTGTCGATCCCAATTTCCTACTCTTTCATCCAAAAATTGCTTTTTTCGAGCCCAGCCCCACCGACGCACCACCACCACACTACTATATGCCGGCCAGCATTCGACCCAAGATTCTTTTCGATCCAATAAATTGAAAAATTGCTTTTCATTTTTAATATTTGTAACTATATTTAAATTTCACACCAAAATCTGCTCAAGGAGATTATGTTCAAGTCTGGAATTAGTTTATTTTGGTGCGAATTTTGAATGGTAAAAATTTGAGAAGGTAGTGTCTGATAAATCGTGAGAGAACTCTCAGGAGGATTTATTGAGTCTAACTAGCAATTTAGGAGAAAAATATCTGTTGAATTGGACCTGTGAATCTTGGTGGAAGGCTGAGCTAATTCGGCAAGGTATCCCTTGTGGATTAACCTTACCTATATGTGGTGTAACCGGCCTGGTGTTGGTTGGTTCACAGGATCAGAACGAGTCGGCAGCCATTCTCAAGATCAAGGAGAGCATGCAGGAGGAGGCCAAGAGGTTTGAGAAGGATTCAGATCATCCAGATTATTTTATGCAATGAAATAATCGTAGGAGTCGTAGGACCTCCGCTCCAGACCAAATTAACTTTAATGATTTCAAAGAAAAACCGATAAAACTTTCCCATCCCGCCGCCACCGCACCCCCTTTCGATTCGTCGAGTCCTCCGTGAAAGAAGCACAACAAATCATTCCTTCGATCCTCCTTTCGAGAAATGAAAAAATGCACGGATAATATGTATAGTCGATAGTCCCGATGTCATCCACAACTTCCTTCCCATTTCAAAGTGACTAAAATATCAATATCTTGGTAACTTGTCTTTCGATTCCGAATCAAATAGACGATTTTGTGTTATTTAAGAATACTCTTCGGATTTTCGGTCCAACGCACAAGTTTTACCATCTCATCATTTTCTTTTTACTCCTGCAGAAAAAAGGAAGCATTGATTTTTAAAAAAATTTAAAGAGTTATTAAAGGTCTTTTTCGGGCTGATTTGTTTTAAAAGCAATATTTTCTATAATAGTGGTTTTAAATAAGATAATTTTTAAAATTTTTCGCTGCTAGTTTTTCTGCTGGAGTAAAGAAAAATTGTTTCCCAGATGGCGGAAGGTATTATATACGCACAGTCCAAAGAATTGAAGTATTAAAACTTAAGTTACTTAAGCGTGCAGGTTTGCTAATCTGCTTTCCATTTTTTGTCAAATATCCAAGATTAGCAAATTGTGCTTCCTTAGATAACGATCAGTTAGTTACTAAATAATAAATATTTGCCGTCCTTGAGAAACAATTTTTCGAAAATTACCCTTCGAAAGAGGTCCTTTCTCTTGAAAATCAATTTTTGAAACATGAAAAATTCTTGGTAGATTTTTATACTGTAGAATCTAGATCTCAGAAAATCAAATTAGATATTATCAATTGTATCATGAGAGGGCAATATTTCGAGGAGTAACTTTTTATTGCTGACAATCTAGACTTTTTCTATTCACTTTGAAAACTCAAAATCTCGCCGGCTTTTCTTTTAGGGAAATTTCTAGGAGAACTGTATTTAAGACAAATATAATACATTCTCTCTGATGAGAATGTAAAAAACTGAAAGCTGGTGAAATATGTAGAATGTTTTTAAAGTGAGTAGACGAGTTTCGTAACTTTTCATCCGTTTCCGGTCCCAAATCCGTATCCTTATCGTCGTGACGTCGTTTACAGATTTGATAAAACTGTATCGATACTGATCACTTTAGAAGAGTCTAAGTCCGAAGCTATCCAATGAATGTATATGTATGTGATCATGTGTATAGCTCGAATCGAAGTATTTAATTAGATCTCTTGAAATCAGCGGTTTTCTCATTACACAGTTCAAAAGAAAGATTCATGGCTTTACCCTATTTCCGAAAAAAGTGCCATTTAAAAAAAAAATATCCGCTGAGGTGAGATAAATTTTTGTGCAATATGCGAACCATGCAATCTGATTATCGCTGATCTCAAGCCTCATATTCCATTTTCTGGCATCGATTATTAAGCATAAAAAAGGAGAAAATCGTGGAAGAAATCGTGCCAAAAAAATGACTTCGTATTTAATAGAGCAAAGGGATTCGCCTCAAATGTAGCGCGGTACGGGCATTTGGCCAGTGTGCGTTATACCGCATTAGAGAATTTACATATTGAAAACAATATTTTTTAGGTATAATTACGAAAAATTAACCTAAGAATATTGATTTGATACTTGTCCTAGAAGTTCTTTTCACAGTCCAGTAAAATACTCTAAAAAGACTTTCACCACAAATTTATAGAAGCAAAGTTATTTATGTGTTTTAGTTTTTCAAACAAATTTTTGAAAACTTCATTGGGATGTAAAAGGAACTCCTGGGACAAGTTTAAAGTCTTGGGTCACCTTTTCGAAAGTATACCCGATTTTTTTAATCGCTCAGGACTGCCGGTATTTCACATTTTAAAACTGCGTCCGCAAAATTTTTTAAATTTCAACACAAAATCATAATTTTGTACTTGCCGATTTTCAAATATGAATTAACAGTTTTCAATTTCGAGATATGTAAAAATATGAGGTAACAATGGGTATTTATTGGAAAAAATATTTATCTCTTAACTATTTACCAAAAACAAATGAGGTTTAAAGAAACTGTGTTTTTTCGAAATTGAGAATTCATATTGCGGAGGGAATCTGAATTCGTAATGAAATAGATATACCAAAAACTGTTTAAGTTCAAAGGAAAATTTTTTAATTGAAAACAAGTGTAAATGCTGCGATCTGTTTTGTAAAAATTCTACGAAAAACTTTTAATTGATTGAGAGATTGACGAAATCGAAAATACAGGCAGTCCGTTTTTCATTAATTTTTAATGTTACAATATTTTTTTAACGAGTGTGCGTAAAATTCGTACCGAATCCTTGCAATAAGATGCTCAGTAATTGAGAATTTTCTAACGTATCGCTCGTTATAGTACTTTTAATAAGTGTTCGTTTTATTACAAACGAAAAACGCGATATTTATTTACATTTTCATTTAGTTTTCTTAAGGTTTTACGAAGAATCGCGAACGAATCGAAGTATTTCTTAATGACAAAATATATTGTAAAGTACGAAAGTAGGAGCGTACACGTAAAATTATACGTATATGCTTTTGTATAGTTTCGTTTGCGGGGTAATGTTGCCTTTCAAGAAACTTCTGTTTCCTGAATCTCGAGTCCTTGCGAAACTTTCAATATTTCAATTTAAAATATAAGTAAATAAAATCAAACTTAAGCTAACTATAAGCATTTTGTGATTCATTTTGTATACAGAATTTTAAATTATTTTACTTTTTAAAATTTTAGATGTGAGTTGATATTATTATCGCTTACCAAATTATTATTTCTCTTTTATATAGAAATTTTTTATACAGAGATGTTTCCCTTATTCTTGTATTATTTTATTTTGTAGATTTTTGCGAAATGGCATTTATTTTTACTTGTAAAATTAAAATTAATCATAAAACTTAATTATTGAGTATTAATTTAGGTTTTCTCTTTCCTGGGACTCTGGATTTATGAGATAGAGTTTTTAAGTTTATTCTCAAATGCCTGTGGTTTGGGCATTTTTTGTCGTGAATGGCAATCTACGGAGTTGAAAATATTGTATCGTATATAATTTTATTTCGTCGACTTGCATAGTTCCAATTTTAGAAATTAAAAAGAGTACGTTTTCGTGAATCGGGGATATTTAATTTCATGCGTGGAACTTACTGATTGACATTAAAGCTACACTCAAAAACCTTAGGCACATTAAAAAAATCAAATTTTGTAAAAATAAATTAATAAACGAAATTAGATAATAGAAGGATTTTTAGCCACAACTTGACTTATTCTTTATGAAAAGAAAGCAATAATGGAAAATCTAAACTTTCTTGTAAATATCTGACTAAAAATTAAAAGCAAAATTTGAAATATAAAAGGGGAAATTCGAGTGTAGCATTTTTTTGTCCATCAGTTGAAGGCTGATGATTGATTTGTTAGTAAAAATGAGTCCATCCCCAGCCAAATGATTGTTCCTACAGAGATACGAGAAATCTTTTTCTGGCATTAAAGTTACATATTGCAATTACTATGTACACTGATACGAGCTATAAGCGTGCGCAAATTCACGCATTCTTTTTAAATTCATGCATAATTATCGACATAATTGTAGGTATCTATACAAGTATAGTTCAGTAGCGTAAATAATAATTACGACAAAATAAAATAAATGTCATCTATCCTACTTTGTTTCATATATTTTTTTTATCTTACGATTTCCTATTTTTTGCAAATTATTACCATCTACTGCATCTTTACTTTATCGCTGAGGGGAAGTAAGTGACGGTAAGTGAAACATTTATTGTAATTATTAAATTACTATTATTATTTATTACTCAAGATTTTCACATCTGAACGCTTTTAATTAAAAAAATTTTTTTTTTGTAGAACAACAAAGCTTACAATTAAGATAGGAAGAAGTGAAGGAAAAAAAAACTGAAAAACGTCAAGATAGACTCAGGAACTCGTTCGTAAGCACCCACGTTGACAATTACACAATTAGCAGTCGGTCGAAAAAAAGTAATGTTCCAAGAATTTGAGGGACTGTATCGAGGTTGGTGGAGAAGAAGGGAGTTGTTAGAAACAAGAGTGAGGTTGCAGTGAAAGGATAAGGTGCAGAAAATGTGAGGTCAGAGGAAAGAGGAACGAGGAACGAGCGTGCTTATCGGGCATCGTCTTCAACCATCTCAAACGCTCCTCAGTCCTCAGCCACCTCGGTGGTAGATGGTAGTTCTCTAGGTTCTATATTGCATATTGTAGTAGAGGTAGAAGTAGAGATCTCCCTCCACTCATTTTACCTACTCTCCTCTTCTTCCTCGTCCCCCTTTTCCCTCCCTTCTTTTTTTTTCCACCCCCCAACATTCAGCTGACGTTCGCGAAAATTCGCGGCTATGTGCACTACTGCTATCTGACGATTTTGCGAATCTAATTTTGGTGAAGATACCAAATAGGGAGCGTATTCACCCTACCGTATTTGGCTGTCAACGTCCATACTCAAAAATACACATTCACTTTCATATTTATTATGTAATACAAGCTTCGAATTGTTACACATTTTACTTCACATGTTACACATCTTTTATTTTATATATTTTTGTAATGTTGGTTTTGTTATTGTTAATAACTTGTTAATATTGAAAACCTAATCATCGCTTTATTTTTTGTAAATCTCTATTGTAAGCTCTCTAAATCTGAATTAGTAAGAAGTTAATAATTGTTAAAAATTGTTATATCAATTAGTTAAAAATTACTAATTTAAAAAGTTAGTAACGGTATCTAAATCAATTAGTGAGCCTTACTAAATGAATTAGTACTATTTTACTGTGAATTAGTAGTTTTTAACTAATTAATAGTAAAAATTAGTAACTTCTTACTAATTCAAATCGAGAGTGAATGCTCTCTAAACTTGAATCAGTGAAATTTAACAGATTACCAGTCAAACTCCACTGATTTTCAGTGACTCTTTTCCCACGATTTTAATTAGTGAATAATCTACTGGAAATCAGTGAAAAGTCACTGAAATTTTTAGTAGTTTAGTGACGATTACTGAAAATTTCAGTGACTTTTGACTGATTCTCAGTGAATTTTCACTGATTAAAATCGCGAGAAAAGATTCACTGAAAATCAGTGGAATTTTACTGATTCAATTTTAGAGAGTGTATACCACTTTCGAGAAAGGCACACGAAGGTGAACGCGTACCAAATACTCGAATTATTAGATTTTCTGGATAGAACCAGTGACGTCATTAAGTTGTTGACGTAAACGCTTCTGCCTCGAGTTGTCAGCTCGGCTTGTCCCAAGAGATTCTTCAGAAATTCTATGTATAAGCCTGAATTAAAAGAGGAAATGGTAGAAATTGTCTCGTTATATCACGTCACACGATAACAAAAAAAGCTTCTCTACCGAAAGATTGAAAAAGTATTTTTGTCTACTTCGATCTTCTGAAATCGCAAATCAAATATAAATATAAATTAGCATATTTTAGTACGTCGAAACAAAGTCGAAATTTGAAAAATATTGATATTCTCGTCAATACGACGATTTTTTATCGAGAAAGTCGACCTACGACTTCGAATTGACGTTGAATCGACGTCGATTTAAAAAATCTGTCTCGTATAGGATGGAGAATCATGACGTCGACACTGCGGTCGTTACTGGGGAAATGGATTGCTGAAGGAGCACTGGAAGCATCTGGAAGTGCCTCGAGATTTTCCTGGTGTATTCCCAGATGCATAGGCACGATGACCTAATTGTAGGTAAGAAGATGCCCTCGATGCTTCATCGTTACCAGGGGACCATTTTTCGACCAAGATCCTGCGAAAGAGCTTCATCAAGTTCTTAGATATACTCACAGGAAAATAATTTGAAGAACCAATATCGATGAACGATTTACTTGAGCTAAGAATTTATTTTTTCTTCCGGTCTGCAAGGCTATTTTTGCCTCTATCCTTAGTGAAACAACAAAGGCCTCTCTCGATTCATCTCTGCGCCGTTAGGCATGTAGCACAATGTAATTAGGCGGGCTTTGTCAATTGTGGAGAGCACTCTTCTCTCACCATCGATCTTAAGTACAGCATTTGTGGAGGCAAGAGTGCATTTCAAACATGAACCTAAATATTTTTTCAATGGAAAAAGTTCTATATTTTTAGTAATTTAGTAAGGTGGCATCTGAACTCAGAATTATTTTACAGACTCTTAATTTACTAAAAATATGAATTTTATTCAAACTAATGAGAGAGGACATCTGCAGGTCTTGCGTTGGGTGGGTGGAGGTGGAACTAATGATAAGGACTGACATTAAACTTGTTTTAGTGAAACGTATATCATTCACATGAGAGAGAGGGAGTGTGATAGGAAAGGTTGATTTGCAGAGACGAATTGAAGACCCTTTCAACACCCCAGCTTGGCTTCGATCTTCATCGTTCCTCCTCTTAGACACTCCAACCATTATAATTGCAGACATTGTACGAAGAACTGCAGGCGCGCGCAGACCCACACATATTAAACCAAAAACACTTATCTATTCTCCCACTTTTTTTACTCTTACCCATCTCTTGCCTATCCTCGATCATGAAAGATGTACCTACACATGTCATCTGTACGGACTACACATATATAGTTACTAATACTCCTTCTTTAGTTATGGTAATAAGGGGTTCAAGAATTTAACCATCTTGTAAGTTCACTCCTCCTGATTGAGTTTTCAAGTGCTTCAAGATGGTTTGGAAGTTTTCTGATAGGAATATTCATTTTAGAACAAAACCCTACGCTCGTGCAATTTTCTATTATAATTCCACTGATTTTTTTTAAACATATTTATTGTCCAATAGGAGCTAGAAACTGTATCAGTTTACTATAATTAATGGTGATGTTCAATGTTAATTTATAGAGCTGTGCACTGACATCATGTTTAGTATGAAAGGTCCGAATCGGACCAAAGTTCTCTCTAAATCTGAATTAGTAGAAATGTTATTAATGCAATTAGTAACGACGGTTTCGACTGTTAAATTAGTAATTTTTTGATATTCTACTAAATGAAATGGTAAGATTTATGTTACTAAATGAATTAGTAAGGATTTTCTACTAATCTGTTTAGTAGTACCAATTTACTAATTCAATGAGTAGAAATCAACACTGAGAAACTCTGTGTTAGAAAAATTACTAATATCGATAGCAAGTAGGGACAAAATCCCAAAATTGAGACATTTTAATACAGAAAATAATAATTTTTACTATTTAAATAGTAATTTTTCCTATTTAAATAGTAAAATTTATTATTTTCTGTATTAAAATGTCTCAATTTTGGGATTTTGTCCCTACTTGCTATCGATATTAGTAATTTTTCTAACATAGAGTTTCTCAGTGTAGTTCAGTGACAATTACTGAAAATTTCAGTGATTTTTCACTGATTTCCAGTAGATTATTCACTATTTAAAGTCGTGAAAAAATAGTCACTGAAAATCAGTGGAATTTGACTGGTAATCAGTTAAATTTCACTGATTCAAGTTTAGAGAGTATATAATATTCGGACATTAGAAGTGAAATTTAGTGTTCCGTTGATTCAAGATAACTTTAAATTTAATTAGTAGTACCATTACTAATTCCTTTAGTAGAAAACTACTATTTGGTAGTAGAAAACTACTACCAAATAGTAGTTTTCTACTAATTCAGATTTAGAGAGTTCGATTGTTTCGATCTGGACCATTGCATTTATTATTTCACCAGTTTATCAATATTTTAAAACAATTATTCAAATGCAGATCTTAATTGCTATTTAATTGTATTTAATACTTGCTATTTATTTTCCAGCTATTTGATTTTGTTAAGGATAGGAGCAATTCGCTACTTAGTGACCCTTATAAGTAGTGATAAGTCTCGTTCGTGTGCCCTGTTTGACTTGAATCTCCTCTTCCTCTTGGTACTCCACCTCCTGCACTTTCTTGGAGAGTGGCCACTCCAGGGCGCAGAGCGCGACAACGGCTTTCTATACGCGGCACAATTTTTGAGGATCGATACATCGAGCAACGTGTCCGACAAGAAGAGCCTGGTCCCGTCGATTCTCTTCTTCTCTTTTTCTTTTTTTTTCTCTCTTTTCTCTCTGCTACTCTTCTCCTGTCTTCAATGCTTCAAATACCGCGCTAGTTAGCAACCCCCTGTTTCGTCAGTTTTCTCAGAAAGGGTTGAAGGGGGTGAAGGGGAAAAGCTCTTCTCGCCTCGCTTTTGGTCGCACATACCTACTTCAGTCGACGCTGTTTAGACTAGTTTAACCCCTTGCATTTTAAGCGATAATCGACACTGAAATAGACAGAAAAAAGGTTCCTCATTTTCACGTCAATTCCAGCGCAAGTTATTTTTAATTGTCCAAATATTTTCCTTAATATTAAAATATATTTTTACATTCTCATCAGAGAATGTATTTTACCTCTCTTGGTGCTACATAATAAACATCCCCTTTAAATTTGAAGCAATAAATTTTTAAAAATCGTTTAAATGATCATTTTTTAATATAAAAAGGCGTGGCCAAGAGGTGCGGTAGAGAAAAAAGGCGTGGTTAAGAGTACAGTCATGATAAAGAGTCGTGGTTAAGGGATAAAGTCAAAATAAAAAGACATAAGGGTACAATCAAAGCATTGAAGTTTCGATTCGTGAAACAGCAGCTGCTGGAAAGATAATCAAAAATATCATAAATCAAACACAGAAAAAACAAGGACTGAAAGTATTTACAGCTGAAATCAGTTTTAAGACTAAGAAGTCTTGTTTTTAGATTTCTTAGTCTTAAAAGAAGACTAAAAACTGACTTAAGACTGAAATTCAGCCTAAAAACTGATTTCAGCTGTAAACACTTTCAGTCCTCGTTTTTTCTGTGAACAGATCAAAATATTATATGATCTTTATATAATTTTTTTAAGAATCTTAATTAATATTTCGAATCATACTCTCTAAATCTGAATTAGTGAAAAGTGAGCCACTAATTTACTTTAGTGAAAATTTTTACTAATTATTAGTTGTATTTCACTATTTCAATTCGCAGTTTTAAACTTTTCACTAAAATTTTAGTTAAAAATAACTAACAATCAGTAGAATTTTTCACTAAAGTAAATTAGTGACTCACTTTTCACTAATTCAGATTTTGAGAGTAATGTCGTTTGTTCTTTTATACTGAAATTAGATCGTTTTCCTTAGAAATCAGAATTATTTGCATACTTCAATGTTAAAACACAATTTTATCGTGTAAATAGTCTCAAGGTAAAAGTATGTTTTTTAAAATAATACAATGCTGAAAAATTGTGTCGTTCTAGAAATCCTCTGCTTCTTTTATTACAATGTTATCTGAAACAATAAAGAGATTAAAATTTCATACTTAAATCACGTTATTGATTTGCAAGCAATAATATAATTCTGAAATATAGCTGCATATAAACAAAATTTGATTAGAGAAGAATCTTAATTTCTTTTCTCCAAACTCACCTTATCTTTCATGTGACAATTTTTTACAAGATAAAAATTCTTCCCTCATCTCTTACATTTTTTGTCAGAGATGGGAAAACAAATTTTTTTGAGGTTTTTAATTCTTTGTGTAAGTCTGTCTCAAGGATTCGCCTTTTTATCAAATAACGGAAGTAGTAAGTATAATATTCCCAATAAATTCCTAATATTTCCTCACAGGGAAAAAGACTCTTTCCCAAAATGATAATTTTTCATACATATTTTTAACGAAACTTGCAGCGGATTCATTGGAACATCTTTTTCGGAAGAAACGAGTAATAGATTCAACACCGAATGCAAATACACGAGCTCGATTCCAAGATTTTTTTTACGTTGTCAATGTTAAAAGAGATGATGATCCAGTTTGCACTGGGAGTATATTATCAGCTCATGTTATCCTAACTGCTGCTTTCTGTGCCAGCATTCGGGATCATATGATATACACCGTTGTGGCTGGTACCATATCAACCATAAATGGTGGAACTGTGCACATTGTTAATGGAATACTGAGGCATCCACAATATCAACATCCTTCCTTTCGTTACAATGTTGCTTTGCTTTCAATTGAACCACCTATCACTTTCGGACAGCACCTCAATCAACCAATATCAATTTATAATTCAAATAATGGACAATTGCCACCTAATACTCTTGTCACAGTAAGTGGCTTTGGGCTTATCTGTGACGAACCTCGGTGAGATAAAAAATATTTTCATCATTTAATTATGTAAAAATTAATAATTAATAGGAGATTAATTAATTAATTTATTATTATTATTATTTGTTAACAGGAGATTGGTTATCCCCCATGAATTACGAGCAATCCAGGTACCGACAAATAGTATAGAAGCTTGTCGAGCTCATAATCAACACGACCCTCGAATCACAAATAATGAAATTATTTGTACTCATCATCAACAAAGATCTTGCAGTCCTCATGAATATGGCAATCCTTTAGTTTACCAAGGACATCTAGTTGGTATTCTAGTTAGGAGTGGATTTCTTTATGGAAAATCTGATGATATTTTCGTGAATGTGGCTTTTCCACCAATGAGAGTTTGGATTATGACACACATGTTTCCACAAAATATTCCACGATATAATATACCAGCAGAATGGTATCCCAGAATACCGGAATCACATCATAGATGACCAGATTCAGGTGCACCCTTGCAATAATTAAGAGTGTCCCAACACTGGAATAATAATAAAGATACTAGGGTAATAATAATGGTAATTATCAACTTAACTAATTGTATGATCACCTGATTTATTTTTAAAATGCAGAAAACCTTTACCTTTCTTACATTAGCTTAACTTCATTCTCTCTAAATCTGAATTAGTAAGAAGTTACTGATGAAATAATGCAAAATCGTTTACTAATACACTTTAGTAATCATTTTTACTATCCATTAGTCAATAACTACTAATTTACAGTAAAATAGTACTAATTCATTTAGTAAGGCTCGCTAATTGATTTAGTTACCGTTACTAATTGAATTAGTACTTTTTAAATTAGTAATTTTTAACTAATTGATATATCAATTTTTACTATAGTAAAAATGCTTACTAAAGTATATTAGTAAACTCTCTAAATCTGAATTAGTGAAAATTTTTACTAATTATTAGTTGTATTTTACTGTTTCAATTCGTAGATTTCAACTTTTCACTAAAGTTTTAGTTAAAAATAACTAACAATTAGTAGAATTTTTCACTAAAGTAAATTAGTGACTCACTTTTCACTAATTCAGATTTAGAGAGAACGATTTGGCACTATTTTATTAGTAATTTCTTACTAACTCAGATTTAGAGAGTTTATTGTAGAGATTTATAAAAAATAAAGCGATGATTATGTTTTCAATATTAACAAGTTATTAACAATAACAAAACCAACATAGAAAAAACAAGGACTGAAATTGTTTACAGCTGAAATCAGTTTTTAGGCTGAATTTCAGTCTTAAGTCAGTTTTAAGTCTTGTTTTAAGACTAAGAAGTCTTGTTTTTAGATTTCTTAGTCTTAAAACAAGACTAAAAACTGACTTAAGACTGAAATTCAGCCTAAAAACTGATTTCAGCTGTAAACACTTTCAGTCCTCGTTTTTTCTCTGAACATTACAAAAATTTAGAAAATAAAAGGTGTGTAACATGAAAAGTAAAATGTATAATAATTCAAAGCTTGTATTACTATAAATTAGTAGCTTTTAACTAGTTGATAGTAAAAGTGCTTACTAAAGTGTATTAGTAAACGATTTGGCACTAATTCATTATAGTAAATTTTTACTAATTTAGATTTAGAGAGTTGATTAAATTAAATGATCAATTAAATGCATTAATCCTAGAGGTCAATCGATTCGTCTCGACGCAAGGAATCTTTCCGAAAAAAGAAACTCAAAATAGAAAAGACAATTTAGTAAAAGTGTCTAAACTCACTCTCTAGTCTGTCTTAACTTAAAACATACACGTGTCGTTTTTCCAATAGACTCTAAGGAGTTCGTAACATCAACGCCAGTGCAAACACGATTTACTCAATACATATATAGTATCGTGTGGCTCAGAAAGAGAAAAGAGATGACTTTTTAAGGAACAAAGACAAGTCTCGAGATACCGCATTGGGGTAAATTTTTAGGAGGTTCGAGGCAGTGACGGAGTCCAGAGGGATTACCACCCCAGTTCGAACCACTCTTATACAATTCTACTTTTAACCCTTCCATCGTGTCATCTCCCCTTAACAACTACGATCACGACGTCACGATGTTACACCCCTTCTTCTTCTTCTTCTTCATCTTTAGGGGTGGGAGTGATGCTGCTGCCTCTGCTTCTGCTGGTACCCACACGATACTCTCTTCCTCTTCCTCCCTTCCTTTCACTTTCACCCCTTACCCCAGAATCTACTCCAACCGATTCTGCATGTTCTGCAAAATCACAGCAAGAAAGTCAGTCAGTCGGTACTCGTCATCGCGGTCGTCATTGACGGATTTTCGAAACTGTTCTCCAAGCGACGATCGGGGCCTGGTACCGGAAAGCCCTTATGGTCTCACCAAGCCTTTCCGGGTACCAGTGTAAAATGCGCTGAAGAGAAATTTAACAATGGAGGAGGCACGCGAAACAGGCGGCATGCCTTCCGCTTCTATTTCTTCAATTCTTCTACTCCTTCTTGTTACCACCACAGATGCCCAGTAAGTTCATGGACATGACCTCCTTTTTAGATAATTTATACGAAAGCTTGAATAAAGAATTTGAATAGTTGGACAAGTCGATCAAATCTAGATCAAAGCAGATTATGTAATTTCAATCATATCTCATTTATGTCGATTTTATAATTTAAAGCAGCATTAAGAACCATTGGTTTCATTACAATTAATAAATCATTTTTTAACTTTGGGTACATCAACTTTTTTTAATTTATCCACATTTGCTTTGTCCTAATTCTCAACTGGATGGTAGAGTGCTTTTTGATCGAATTTTTTCATTTGAAAAACTTTTCTTTGATCTTGGGAAAAATTACAAAATTCAAAGTAACTTCAGATTAATTTTATAAAAAATTGCGCTTGATAAATGAAAGCGATTCTTGTTTAAAACGCAGAAATTATGGTCTAGATAAATTAATATGGTCTAAAAAGACATTTGTAAATAAAAACCTTGAATATTTTTAAAAGTTTATTTATTGACAGGATATTTTGTCAACATTGTGTTATAAAAATGCACTGAAAAATGATTTATCGATTGAAATGAACTTGAGGCAGTGCAAAGTGGCACAAATAAATTTTTAACGAGATATGTTATGAAATATACAAATTATGGTGTTTTTTTAAATAACCAATCATTGAATTTTTGGTTTTCTAAAAAAAATACTCTATTCATCAGTGTTCTAACTTATTAACTTTAAATAAAAACATTCTGATCAAATAAAACATTAAAATGTGGGACACAGATTAAAAATTGTAATATAGAGAGTGATGATTAAAATTTTCTGCAATATTTTCCATTTTTTTCAAATGCTTGAATTCAGATTTCTATCTGATACTTTACGAAACCGTTCTGACTTGATTTGAATCGACATTGGTAACCAATCATGGGCCAAGGACAGAAACTTAAATCTAAGCTCTGCTTTACACTTGAACTGAAAGATGAAAGAGCAGACCTTGATTGAAGATAGTGAAATAAATTTCGCTGCATTAAACATCAATAATGTATAAAATGTAATATAAATTTTTGTATTATATATAATATAATTTATATAATATAATTTGTATAATATATAATTGATAAAAGGCTCAAAGTTATTTTAAAATCAATACAAAATATATATAAAAAGCAAAAAAAACATTTGTAGTTAGAATTGATTAAGATTTATGAAAATGATAGCTGAAGGATAATAGATATATTAAATCTAAGAACATGAATCTACAAACCCGAACTTTCTCTACAAAATATGTCTTAATTAAAGTAACTGTAGTTCACATTTAATCTCACATCCTTCAGCTAAAATTTATTGAAAAATGATCACAGGAGAAGTTTGGAGTTTTTGGATCTGCTGCCGGAGGATCCGAAACTCTACGACAAGATGAGACCTCCAAAACAAGGTGGCCAAGCCACTGCAGTTTTTTTTCACGTGACAGTGATGGGTCTCGATTCCATCGACGAGACTTCAATGGTAGGACCATTAACTATTTATAAAATATCTCTTTTTTATAATATTTCAGAATATCTTATTTTTTATGTATGTGTTGTTTATATGTTGTGTATATTGTGTATAATTTTTGTCTCTGTTTGTGCAAAGTTTCAATAAGAAGCCTACTTTTAAAAAGTTAAAAAAATTTTTGAAGTACCTATTAATTTTACAATTAAAGAAAATTTTACAATTCCATAAAATAATTAAAAATCCTTTAATTAATTTGATATTGTTCAAAATCTTCTGGAATTTTTTTAATATTGAGAAATCTTTTGGAATCTCCTATAATCTCGTGAAACTTTTAGAATTACTCTCTAAAATCACTTCAAATATTGAAAATCTGAAAATCCCCGGAGATCTCTGGAAACTTTTAAAATTCTGTGAAATCCATTAGTCTTAGTACATGCAAATCATTCCAGACATACGCCGCGGATATATTTTTCGCTCAAACATGGAAGGACAATAGGCTCCGGCTTCCAGAAAACATGACGTCCGAATATAGGTACAAAAAAAAAAAAACATTTTATTCCACTTGACCGAAAATAGAAACTTCTTGTGGACAAAAGTTCTTTCATTAATTTTTTCACCAAGGTTACTAGAAGTCGATTGGTTGAAGAATATGTGGAGACCGGATTCGTTCTTCAAGAATGCAAAATCCGTAACTTTTCAAACGATGACGATACCTAATCACTACCTGTGGCTTTACAAAGACAAAACCATCCTGTACATGGTGAAGTACGTATCAATTTCGATCGTTTTCCTAATTTCAGGATAAAAAGTCTAAAAAGATTTCAATAGCATATGAAATTCTAGATAATCTAGAATTAGGTCAGAAATTAACATTGGAAAACTGATTTTTAGGCTGACCTTGAAGCTCTCTTGTGCTATGAACTTTCTTATATACCCCCATGATACACAGGAGTGTAAACTGCAAATGGAAAGTTGTGAGTTTTATTTCTCAAATTTTCATCATTATTTATACAGTATTTTTAAAGATTTTTAATGTGAAAATTTGCGCACCTTTTTTCCCCTTTTTCTTATCTCTTTTTTAAAAATGGAGTGGAAAAGAGGATCCAAAAACGAGATGGTGAAAAATAGTGAGGAAATAGGGGGTAGAAGAAGGGGTGAAAAGTTAGATTGATAAAAATGATTTAAAAAAGAAAATTAGAAGAGGGGGTAAAGGAAAAGGAGTTTGAAAATTATAGAATTTGCTATAGGTGCTATTTCAGAATGATACCTAGTTCTTCAATTTTCAAATTAGTTTTTCAACATTCTTTCAATCATTTCTGTTGGAAAACATCTACTTGGTTCTCTTGTTTATTTTAACTCATTTAGGGTTTTTAAACCCTTTTCTAAATTATTTATTCCGCCCTCTTTTCAAAATATCCTTTCCTCCACTTTCTTTATCTCTATTTTCCAAATCCTGCTCTCTAAACTTGAATCAGTGAAATTTAACTGAGTATCAGTCAAATTCCACTGATTTTCAGGGAATATTTTCTCACGATTTTAATTAGTGAATAATCTACTGGAAATCAGTGAAAAATCACTGAAATTTTCAGTAAAAATAGAGTGAAAAAGAGGATGGAAAAACAAGATAGGGGGAAATAGGCTGTAGAAGAAGGGGTGAAAAGTAAGAGTGATAAAAATGATTTGAAAAAGAAAATTAGAAGAGGGGGTAAAGGAAGGAGTTTGAAAATTATAGAATTTAGAATGTTGACGCCAGTTTTATTCCAATATATTGAGGGACTATAATTAAATCTTCGCTCGGCAATTATTTATGAAGACACAGCCTACCGTGTCCTTAAATATCACTAATTAAAATGTAATTCGCTCGACAAGAGGTTTGCAAAAGTCATTGATAAATACAAAACAACTCGGTCAACAGTGTCGCACACGACGGATGAAATGATCTTCCAATGGGATCCTGACGTTCCTCTTGTTGTCGATGAGAACATTGAGCTGCCCCAGTTGCAACTTGTCAAGAATTACACGGCTGACTGCACGCAAGTCTATTCTACTGGTAAGTCGCTTTATGAAGTGAATCACTCATAATTTATTTCGGTAACCACTTGCAAACTTTCAAAGAAATTTCTTTTGTCAATATTTGCTGACGTTTCGCTTTTGCCTCTATTTTTATTCGGAACTTATGTTGCAGTAAAGAGAAGTTCTTTGATCTTTTTAGTGAAAGAAAACCACAAAGTGAATTGTGCTATTCAGAATGATACCTAGTTCTTCAATTTTCAAATTAGTTTTTCAACATTCTTTCAATCATTTCTGTTGGAAAACATCTACCTGGTTATCTTGTTTATTTTGACTCATTTAGGGTTTTTAAACCCTTTTCTAAATTATTTATTCCGCCCTCTTTCCAAAATATCCTTTTCTCCACTTTTTTTATCCCTATTTTCCAAATCCTGCTCTCTAAACTTGAATCAGTGAAATTTAACTGATTACCAGTCAAATTCCACTGATTTTCAGTGACTATTTTTTCACGATTTTAATTAGTGAATAATCTACTGGAAATCAGTGAAAAATCACTGAAATTTTCAGTAATCGTCATTAAACTACTAAAAATTTCAGTGACTTTTGACTGATTCTCAGTGAATTTTCACTGATTAAAATCGTGAGAAAAGAGTCACTGAAAATCAGTGGAATTTGACTGATTCACTGAGAAACTCTATGTTAGAAAAATTTAATACAGAAAATAATAAATTTTACTATTTCAATAGTAATTTTTCCTATTTAAATAGTAAAACTTATTATTTTCTGTATTAAAATGTCTCAATTTTGGGATTTTGACCCTACTTGCTATCGATATTAGTAATTTTTCTAACACAGAGTTTCTCAGTGTTCAATTTTAGAGAGTGCTTTGCAACCCCCTTCAAAATTTGACCTTTTCGAAAAGTTTGACCTTTTCGAAAATCTACCCCTCCAGGATCATTAAAATTTTAGGTCTTAAAGTCTGATTGATTCCTTCAGGAAATTTCACTTGCCTGGAGGTAATTTTCGTCCTAAAGCGTCGATTGGGATATTACTTGTTTCACACATACGTCCCAACTTGTCTGATAGTAATAATGTCGGTAAGTCAATGCAATGAATATAAATTATTCGCCATTCAATATATTTTTAAATTATTAGGTAGAGAATATATATGTAATGATATTATGTTGAAATATAAATATATATATGTAAGAGATATTTAGGCTCTGAAGGATTATTAAAAATTTCTGTAATTTAGAAAATTTTGTTTAAATCTCTTGAAATAAATTTCTCTTATTAATAAATTTCTATTGATGCTTGATTGCAGTGGGTGTCCTTCTGGATAAAGCCTGAGGCAGCGCCAGCGAGAGTCACCCTTGGCGTGACTTCCTTGCTGACCCTTTCGACTCAGCATGCGAAAAGTCAAGCATCTTTACCTCCAGTTTCATATCTAAAGGCCGTAGACGCTTTTATGTCGGTGTGTACGATATTCGTCTTCATGGCTTTAATGGAATATTGTTTAGTAAATATCGTACTCGGCGATTCGGATATGCCGCCGGCAAAACCACCCCCACCGCCACCTCCACCCGCCTCATCTTCTGGTCCAGAATCAACGAAACTGGATAAAATTTTCGACATTGCGAGCAAGGTAATGCCTGGATGAAGAATATTTCTTCACTTCTGTGCCTCGAAATCAAGAAGATTCTTTAAATCTGACCAATTTATTCATATTCTGTGTGAAATATTTAACAAAAATGGGTATTTTACCCATATTTCTGGTCGGTAAGTTACCGACAGCAGGTAAAGGAGTCTTGCTCATACCAAGTTACCTGCAGTCGATAAAGTTGGAAATTATCGAGATTTTATAGAAATTTTATTCAAATTTCTTATTTGTTTTTATTAGAGCTTCTTTTTTTCGAGGCATGGAGGTAATTGAGTCTATTGGCGTTCAAGTAGTGATTTTTGTTACGCAGGAAAATGCAATGCTTTTATCGGGTCGATCGCAGAAATCGACTACAGGCCCACCCCCTGGTCCAACTCTAGCCCAAAGGCAGAGAATGAGGGCTCTCAACATTGACCGATTCTCAAGGGTATTCTTCCCATTTTTATTCGCCTTACTCAACGTCTCATACTGGATAACGTTCGCCAAGTACATTTAAACAAATTGAAAATTGCCACAATTTTCGTGCAATTGACTATAAAAACAATAGGAGAGGAACTACGAATGTTCGCAAATAAGAGGAAAAATAACACGATCAAAGTGATCTCGAATATAACTAACGAAAAAGCTCTCAAATCATCGAGCAATCCACTATGTCCACGTTTCTGAAGGAGATTTCTCTTTCGAGAATACTCGTCGACTTCGAATTGGTGTCATTTGAGATTCGTCAGTTGACATGTGTAAAAAGAATGTTAAGAACAATTTTTTTTAAAACTTAATAACAGCTTCTTGTATTTTAATTTTTTAGATTTGTTAATATCTAGGAAAATCTCAAATGCCTGAACTATCGTGAAAAGTTCTCCTTATTTAAATTTCAATTATTGACAAAAAATTTCGCTTGTACATGAAACCGTCTTCTATAATGAATTTTTGAAGATTGCAGTATTTTTTAGATAAAAGTATATAATACTTTAATGAAAATACCACATGTTGATTTCAAGAGATAAATAGTAATATAAATTTATTCTCCAAATACAATTTTCCTGCTTTCTTTAGAATAAAAATTTAAAGTAAATCAACTACAGTCAGTATAATTTTCAAATTAAAAGAGTAATCAAATCAAAATTTTAAAAATAGAGCTTGATAGTTAGATTACAGCAATCCCTCATTTAGATTATTTTAAATATTAAATTAAACACTTTCGCATTAATGACGTGTGGTATGATCATGACTTAATTTAGAAAAGAAAAACTCAATTTCTCAAGGGATAAAAAATGTGGCGATGCCATATTAAAATCTCGTTAGTCCTAACGAGAACTTATATTAGTCGAACGATCTTAATGAATGTAGGCAAATTCGAAAGTAAAAAATTACAAAGAGTGAGAGTGTTTTAAAAATTAAAAAAGTATAAATATTATTGCTTAAATTTAAATGACACATTGTTTTAAATAAAGATTAATTATTTAAGGCCATTTTCCTCAGATTTACTGCGCTCTTTCATTCAATTATCGATATCAACTTTGACTTTGTATATTATAAATTATAATGTTATCGCAGCTGTTAATATCATATGATACGTTAAGGAGAATGAATTAATTAAGAATATCGTTGTAATGTAATTACTTGTAAGAATACAGAAAAATGTTAAAGCTCTTTTTGTTTAATTTCTGGAATGCCTTAGCATTTTATTCCTTGATCATAATATAATTAATATCTAAATTTATTTTCATTTTTAATTAAGGAATTCTCCATGAAAGCTAATTTTAGAATTATAATAATATACTTTGAGGGAGGGGGGTAGTTTCCTATTTTATTTTACTTCTGAAACTTTCATTGGTTGGTAGTGTACTCTGACGATGAAATTTTGTAGAATTATACCAATCGTTTCTTTTTCCACTGTAGGTATAATCAAATAAAAATTATTTAAGTGGAAGTAATCTTTAAATGGTCTGACTTGAAAAAAATCGACTTTTAGAGCATATATCATATTTTGCAGGATGTCTATCTTATTAATAAACTAATTTTTATAGAAACATCTAACCACATGAAGTTAATATCTAAATTTCAGATTAAGATAATAAAATATTGTAAAAATTAAGTTAAATCGGAGCTTGTTCTTTTTATGGGAATCCACTGTTAGTGAAAAAATAAAAAAGAACTAAGAATACGAAGACAAACGCGGAAAAAGAAGGCAATGGCATTTTGTTATCAGAACCGGGGTTACCCAGAGATAGCGACCCACGCATCTCTTCCTTCCTCTCTGACGATTCCACGTTTCGTTTTCATTTTTAAGCCTAAAGATCTTTCAATAATTTTCTGCAAATTTCAAATTAGTCCAAATTATTTTCCGATAGTTATTCATTAATTATGTAAATATATAAAATAAAGAAATTTATCGCAAATACACTCTCTAAAATTGAATCAGTCAAATTCCACTGATTTTCAGTGACTCTTTTCTCACGATTTTAATCAGTGAAAATTCACTGAGAATCAGTCAAAAGTCACTGAAATTTTTAGTAGTTTAGTGACGATTACTGAAAATTTCAGTGATTTTTCACTGATTTCCAGTAGATTATTCACTAATTAAAATCGTGAGAAAATATTCCCTGAAAATCAGTGGAATTTGACTGGTACTCAGTTAAATTTCACTGGTTCAAGTTTAGAGAGCAAGAATAATAATCGCAGCGAGCAGGAAGATAATATAAGACTTTATGCGAATAATGATTCGCGGTTAAATGTATTTAACTGCAACGAGAGGTGACTAAATAAGTTTATTAGCTTATAACAAGTTAAAGCTCATTTTAAGATTCAATGGAGATAAACGAGCGACTTGTGAGCCACTTATTTGACCCCTATTGGTTCAATCGATTCACATAATTGACATAAATCACATCGCGAAATAAGGGGTACAAACTTATTTCAATTAAAAGGTCTCATACATTTTTCTGTGAGTTTTTAAATTGTTTACGTCACGAAAGCATAGAGTTTTGAACCCTTAAAGGGACTGAGAGGGAAACCAGACGAATACAAGTGTGCAACACATGTGAACTTGGACCACCTACTTCTTATATACCGGGTGTAATTATAAAAATCTAAGCTTATTCTTTTCTTAAATTCAAGGGCATTTAAATTGAAGGTATTTTTTTATTTTAAGTCATTCATAACGTTACTCAAAATTAAAAATTTCATGATTAAAATTTAAATTAGATACGTTAATTTTATAGGAATAATAAAAAAAGTATTATTTTCTTATTGAACACACTTTATATATTAATACTGATCAAAACCTTAGTATAAAAGTCACGTGGTTCTTATTCGGGAAGTGAGCATCATAGCTTTACGATTTTATCAGTGGCAATGACCGAGTCCTTTCAGGACCAATTTTATTATTCAATGCTGGTCACGCAATTATCTATTTTCACGTGATTTTAGTAACTTTATGGTGATAAGAGATTTCATTCTCGTAAACACATTTATTTTAGTTGGGAGACTGAATAAAGTCTTGGCTCAGTATCAATTATTACTCGATACTGAACATTGATAATTATTATATTCCAACGAAACAGGACAAGAGATAATCAAATAAACGTAATAATTGATAGTAATTTAACATAATACATTAATTAATAATAATAAAAATTAAATTACTTAATTAAGCTTCGTTCAATTGACAATTTTCACCATATTTCCTATTAATAATATTAATATTATTTCCTATTAATAATTCATAGGCAGATTTAAAAAAATTTTGTGAGATTGAATCTCGATAGCTTCTAAAATCATCCCCCGTTGAATTGAAGTTTGATTGCTCGCATTCATCACCCTGAAAGCGAACAATCGAACGTAAATGAAAATTAAGGAACAAGCGATTCAAATTCGCTTGTAATCAAAATAATCGAGGGATTCTATTCGAAATTGAGAGAAATATATATATAAGATAACATAATGAGAAAATTCAGAGGTTTGTTGAGTGACTAAACGAATAAAACTCATTAAATATCAGCAACCGGAAATCTTACCATGCAAAAATTTACGAGGTAAATTACCCGCACAAATGCAACGCCCAGTGAAGAGATTACCGACCTGCGTTATTTTCACCCACGCAGTCTCTGTAATCTCTATTATTAGAGTTAATTAAGAAAATTATTCTGCAATGCGTTTCTATCATATATGATTTAAAGTGTATTTACCGAATTAATTTAAAGCAAGGTGAGATTCATTCAATGAAATACAATTTTAATATTTGTTTTTCAATAATAAGATTCTGTATTCATGAATATATTCAATAAATAAAATATTAGAATTAAGTTCTAAGATGGTTTACTTTTTTCTTTATATTATAATTATTGAAATTAGGATGATAGATGAGTACCTATCAATTTTAAAATAATATTTTACATCAATCTAAATTCATATGAATGAAAGCACATTTCAAAATGGATTTAGAGTCAACTCTTGAATCACCGACAGGTCTGCCCGCTATTAATAGAAAAACTAAAAGTAGACGCACTTTTCCTTACCCTTATTTTTCACACTAGAGTTTATTTCCTTGAAATTTCATTTTGAAAATTTATAAAAAGGGAAAATACCCAACATGTGATGATTTTTAAAGTGACTTTAGTAAGGAAATTATTATTTCTTTAAATAAAAGCTGTACACGAGAGATTTTAATATTTTTAATAAAAACTATTGGACTGAAGTTTCAGACATCTCTTTCGACGCTTTTAAAAAATTTTTTACTTCATAATATCCTAAAAATAGAACTAAAAACCGTTTCTTTTTTTTTGCTAATGACACTTTAGAGTTAAAAAAATCGAAAACTTCTAGAATCAACAATTTTGCAAAAAAATAACTCTTCTGCAAAAAATGTGTATGTTTATTCGACCCAATATAGAAAAATACTAATAAAAGATATTTTTTAATAACTTTCTAACGTAAAGGCGGCTTTTGATCAAATTTTTTCCTAATATTTCAATTGAACTTTTTATCTGAGCTGGTTTTCAGTTCAATTGGACATAATAAACCAGAAAAATCAAAACAAACAAAATTCATCAGAATAGACGTCTGAAACTTTAGTCTAATATATGAAAACTATAAGAGGCATGTTTGTAACATCTGTTTGACTTGAAACACTTTCAAGAAATTGCTTCATGGGAAATGTGTGTCGACTGTATTTCTGTAGAATACTCTCTGTTTAACAATTTTAAATAAAATCCCTGACTTCAATTATTCAATATTTTATAACGATTTAAGGGTGTTGAAGCCAAGTTCTCATCTAAAAATTCGATTTTTTCATTTTACTCAACTAACATTAAATTTGGAATTTTTTCCCTCTGTAAAATTAATCAATTGTTAACTAGAATTATTTAAACAGAGCGAGAAAGTATCTAATTCAAATATTTTTTAAATAAAATGAAAATTTCTAATTTAGAAGTCGAATTCCTCGTTTTATGCAAAAAGTATCGAAACTAAATATTTTTTCACTCTGTACGCAGTCTTATATTTAAAGAAAGATTAGTGCCACAGAACGAAAAAACATTTTTCTATAATTTTCATAGAGTAAAATGGAGAATATAATTTTGAGCTTATCATTTGTGTCCAACGCCCTTCAATGAAAATTAAAAAGCTAAGCAGTTAATTAGGCTCGGACTCTGTAGAGAAATCATCAAAAGGATTGGGGAAACTGCAAAACATGCGTAAAGCATCGAAATTAGAACACATGCAAAAGAGTACTCAGAAATGAAATATTTCCCGGAATTTTTGCGTCCCTTAGGGAGTGCGATAGGCTCATCTCAGTCATCTCAGTTTTCAGCTTCCGGCACATAGCGACGGCAATATTCTCGACTCGAGTGCAATCTTCCCAGCAAGTTGCCGTCCTGAGATTTAATCCCTCCCACCCATTCCCGGTCCCCTGAACCCCTGAACCCCCGCATTCGCTCGCCGGCAGTGCCGAGTGCTACAGACTCTTGAGTACATAGAACCGCCGTTCTAAAGACTCAGCAAGAGACGCGTCAGCGCGTCCAGAATTCTGACGGCGCTCTTTTTTGCCCATTTTCAAAAAATATCTATTTTTCGCGTTTCCTGTGCACCGATTTTCAAAATACTCTTACATCCCACCTCCATCCTTGGATCAAATTCTTCGGCGGAAGAAGGAACCTGAACGAGAGGGACAGGGACTGAAACTGGGCCCATCCGACTTGAGTCGGACCCAACTTCTCTTACATATACCAGGTACCTACTACCTTAGGTATAAGCAGAACGCGCTTTATAGGTACTCGCGAAATGAGAGAAAAAGAGCAAAAGTGGGAGGGAAAGAGAGGGAGAAAGATAAAAGGAGAGAGAGAGAGAGCGAGAGAGAGAAATTACGAGAAAGGCTCTTGCTCTTGGTGCTTTGAAAGCAAACCTATAAGGCTTTCTGTCAGACAAAAACCTCGTGTTTGCTGCACTGCTCATGACATTTGTAGGCAGATTACAAAATTTTATGGTGTGTGCGTGAGAAAAGGTTTCATAGGTTTAAATGTGTGGTGCTTCTTGAGTTCAGTTTAGTGAACGTGATACTGTGTTTTCTGCGGAAAAAATGCATTGCAAAGCAATTCCATAGAGAGAAATTCCACCCAGGAAAGAATATGTGCTTCGCGGTTTATGTGTTGTTTGCATGAACAAATCCCATAAGATCCAAAATTGTTTTAGCATATTATAGTTGAGGATATACCGTTTAGATGCTCATACCTTCAGATGCATATTTTATTGTACTTTCATCATTTTGAAGATGAATCTTTAAAATCAAACTCTCAACTTTATATTGAACTCAATACCAATATTACAAAAATCTCTTATTGATGACTTTTTAGTATTGCAATTTACACCTCGGTTTGAAAATATCTTGATATTAATTAATATAATATATTTTAATATATATAATATAATAATTTGCCATGGAAAAAGTACACAAAACTGTCGGCGATAAATTTTCACTTGAGTGTTTTAAGAAATCCCAGTAATTAATCATCAGTTCTACTTACAAATGAACATGTAACAGTACATTTTTCTGATCAGTGATTATCATCAATTTAACTTCAATTATTATTATTCACGGTTTCTCTTTTCTCTCTTTTGCACCGTTGGGAATTTCTTGCGAGATATTATTGGTATAATATAAAATGCATGAACACAGTAAATCTGTTCATTAATTTGATCTTGAAATTGGTTCAAAATGCAATGCTTTAATACCTAGATTGTTTTGATTGATCAGAAAATTAGGATCAAAATGATCCTCAAAATTGGATCTACCTATCGAAATTACAAATGTTGTATACTTACATTAATTATTATTCGATCTGCAAAAGTGGTTCATTTTCATCTCAATTTGATGATCAATTCAGTCATCTGCAACAGTTTAATAATCTGGAGTTTATTATAAAGTAATTTTTTATTTACTGAAAATAAAAGTATGTATGTGATTTAAAATGCATAGATGATTAAAGTATGTAAGACATTTTACGAAAACTAAACAAACATATTTCTTGCCATAGAATTAAATGCATAAACAGGACTTTTTCATTCCAAATTATTTTTCCTTTCAAATAGAGAAATAAAGATGACGTGGTAGACATTTTCCGACGGAAATTGTACCCTTAAAACTCGGAACCAGAGCACAATGATTGGGGTTCGGCGCTGCCTCTTTGCAGCGAATATTCTTTTCCTCGCAACTATTTTCTTACCAGGTAAGTTTCTGGAGAAAGCGCACTCAAAAATATCCTTGACTCGTTAAACTTATACAAAAGAAAAAAATGCGGCCCAAGTATTTTTTTAATTGAATAATTCTTTAAAATCAATTTATTATCAAAGCGACTTGAATTAAAAATTGTCTTTTAACTCAAATTGCCCCAATAAACCTCCCAAATTGCTATTTTATTTCTGTTATTACTTAACAATCTCCCAACTATCCCGGATTCATAGATTTGGACTACTCTAAAAAGTAAATTACGACATTGACAATTATCATATCGCTTTAGGTCATGTGAAACTTCTCTTGATAGATATTAATACTGAATGAAGGCTTTCAGTATAGTAATTCGAAGATGAAATAATTTTGAGAAAGAAATATGTTATCTCAATTAATTTAATCTCCCATATACTGTATATACAGTAAGGATTTTCTTTCATAAGAAATTTTAAAGATATAAACGTAAAGGTAGAAATGATTTGTAAATATTTAAAACTTCTCTAAAAATCGTGGAATCATAAATTTATAATCAAATGATCGTAAGGGAATACACGGTAGCCTACTTTCTGTGCTCTTTCCTTGCGACAAGAAGAGCCTTTATCCATGCCGATTAGATATTATTGTGACCTCGCGACCTCATCTTCCGTCCAAAAGACCAAGACCCTAAAAATTTAAAACTCCCGAAATAAGAAGCGGTGTTAACAAATATGATTAATGTCTCTTCTGATAACTGATAATTCTTAGAAATAGTTACAGTGTAGTTATAGTTTCTCTAAAAAATCATAATATATTTATCTTTACATTTTCTGAGAGACTTTTGTGAACTGATAATTTTTTATTTAAAAATAATCACTAATATTTGAATAATAATATTCTCAAAATAATTTTTTTATATAAAATATGAAATTATACAATATGAAAATTGTTCTGAAAGGATGAAAAGCCCCCACAATCTATGATTTGAGATGTTATCCAAAGAGGGCATGTCGCAAACATCCGCTTGTTCTTCAAGATAAATAATTTTTTTAGAAGCATGAAAAATGATTTGTCTCATGAATGAAAAAGAGAGCTATAATTAAAACCGAATATTAAATTTCTTTACTTATAAGAATTTTTTAATTTACGATTTTAAATATAAATCTAGAAACATAAATTATAATTGATATTTTCCAGAGATAAAATTTCATTTATAATGATTAATAACTAAATTGTAAGAAATTTATACAAATTATTTTCTTTTTTTAGCTTTTGCGGATCCCCAATATGGCCAAGCGAGAACGTCAGCTAGAGGTAAATAATATATGCAAATTATTGTAAATACACAATAAAATTATAATAATTGAAATTATTAAATATGAAAACAATATTTTTCTTTTAGTTCTCGACCCTCAATACAGTCTCACGAGAGCACCAGCTAGAGGTAATTAAAGCAGTTCATTTCACATATTTTTATTAAATTTTAGTCAGTATCTTTTTTAAAAATATTTTCAATGAATTTCGAGATAGGAAAAATGAAGACTCGTTTAATAAACAAGATAAATTAGAATTTGGATGGCTTATTACCCCCATAGGTATGCGTTCTGTCCAGCGAGGAGATATGTCGCCTTACGAGGCATATGGTGAAAATTATGATTCGCCATGGCCGATCGAAACAAGTACCAGAGGTAGCTCAGTTTGTCGAAAAAAAAATAATTCAAATTAATCCTGCACAAAACCCTTTTTTCCGTCACTTAGCACGGCACGATAGCGATTTTCGAATGGTAGACAAAATAATAGTCATCACAGACCATCACCTAGTCACCTAATATGTATATTTATACATTTTCAATTTTTTCACCCTGTTTGATGATAATAGGTACTGTGATTGAAATAATTATATCCTTAATGAGATGAGGCTGTTCTCTTTTCAACTTTTAAAAATTGAAAATAATGGATACTGTACTTTTCGGCATATCATAATTTAAAAGTGAACAGCTCCTGAAAGTAAATAAACCCTGCAGGAGGTCATTGCTTTATAAATTGAATTTCTCTTTAATAAAGTAACTGAAGAAAATGGAATAAATAATAAATGATTAGAAATTAAAAATTCATCAATGATCTTTACTGCGGACGACTAACTATGGCGTTGTTGGGAAGTTAACCAAATGTTTGCTCTCTTACCAGCTACTCATTTCCCTAAATAGTCCTCGCCCCCAAGATCCCTTTCGCTGCAGTCATATCAGTACAAAGAACAGTACAACAGCTGCTCATGAGACTTTGGAATAACCAAATTCTCTTCCTTTAAATTATTACTTAATGTACAACATTCTTCTTGAATTTAGGTACTCAACCAAAGAGAATTCATCCCTGTGAGCAGAGTTCCTGTTACCCTGCAACAGGGAATTTATTAATTGGAAGAACGAATCGGTTACAAACATCTTCCACTTGTGGATTGAATGGACCAGAGAGATATTGCATTGTCTCCCATTTAAAGGACAGGAAGAAGTGTTTCTTCTGTGATGCGTCTTCTCCAAAGAAACAGCATGGCATCGAGAACATCGTCAGTGGGTAAATAACAGAATTAAGCAGAATTAAACACAATTAATCAGAATTAACGAAAATTAAAAATTATAATGAATATCCAATTCCGGATTTTAGAGCACAACACAGAACGTGGTGGCAAGCAGAAAATGGTGTCGAAAACGTAACAGTTCGTTTCGACCTGGAAGCAGAATTCCACTTCACCCACATCATTATTCGCTTCCAAACTTTCCGACCAGCTGCTATGCTGATTGAAAGATCCTATGATTTCGGAAAAACTTGGCAAGTCTATCGGTACTTTGCACACAACTGTGAGCAATTCTTCCCTGGAGTTCCAACTCATGCACCTCAAAAGTTGACGGATGTTATTTGCGAAACAAGATACTCGCATGTTGCACCATCGAAAAATGGAGATCTCATCTTCAGGTGGGTTTTAGACTCGTCGTTTTTATATTTGCTTCTCATGTCAAGTATCGACTTACAGTTTTCGGCACTTTTACAGTCTTACCGAAGGATTTTCAACGTAAGCCAAACTTGATCCATATCCATTTCTTATTCACATTTTCAAAAAACATAGATTCTTTTTAATTTGAAACACGAGTCTAACTTGACAATCAATTTGCAGAGTCCTGCCATCCAACTTGCAGATCGTGAATCCCTATTCAAAAGAAGTGCAGAATCTCCTGAAGATGACGAACTTGAGAATCAACTTTACCAAGCTTCACACCCTGGGTGATGACCTTTTGGACAACAGAGCGGAAATCAGGGAAAAGTACTACTACGCAATCAACGATATGGTCATTAGAGGATCTTGTTCCTGCTATGGTCACGCTTCGAGATGTTTGCCTCTTCCTGGAGTTGTCAATGAAGAGAATATGGTCCATGGAAGATGTGAATGTACTCACAACACTAAAGGATTGAATTGCGAGATGTGTGACGATTTCTACAACGATTTACCTTGGAAACCAGCTGTTGGAAAACAAACCAATGCCTGTAGGACCTGTAATTGTAACAACCATACCACATCTTGTCATTTTGATCAGGCGGTTTACGAGAGATCAGGAAAAGTGTCTGGTGGAGTTTGTGACAATTGCCAGCACAACACCAGAGGTCAAAATTGTGAACAGTGTGCTCTTTACTACTACCATGATGAGAGCAGAGATATCTCTGATCCATCTGCTTGTCAACGTGAGTTTGTTTAATAATTTCA
This sequence comes from Synergus umbraculus, assembly GCA_900474325.1. Taxonomy (NCBI): domain Eukaryota; kingdom Metazoa; phylum Arthropoda; class Insecta; order Hymenoptera; family Cynipidae; genus Synergus; species Synergus umbraculus. The sequence goes on from UCOK01017809.1 coordinate 64,962, forward strand.
ATGATCAAGAGAGATTATTGATTCCCACTACGGAATTAAAATTAAAATTCTTTTTTCCAGCCTGTGAATGTGACCCACGTGGCTCTTTAGACGAGGGAGTTTGCGACTCGAGGACAGACCCACTGAGTGGAGAAGAGTCCGGAAGATGTCATTGCAAAGCTAATGTTCAAGGTCGTCACTGTAATGAGTGCAAAAATGGATACTGGAATTTTGATACCAACAATCCAGATGGTTGTCAAGGTAATCCGATAGTTTTTTTTATATTTTAATCCGATCGTTTCTTCCATAAAAGCATCTTCACGAATTCAATTCGTTTTCCAGCCTGTACTTGTCACACTCTCGGAACCGTTAACAACGAGGGTTGCGATGTATTAACCGGCGACTGTACTTGTAAAAGACACGTAACAGGACGAGATTGTAACCAGTGTTTGCCTGAATTCTATGGCCTTTCTGAAGATCCAGAAGGTTGCAAGCCTTGTGATTGTGATCCTGGTGGTTCTCTTGAGAACTCCTGCGATGTTGTTACCGGACAGTGTCGTTGCAGACCCCATGTAAGTGGAAGAACTTGCAACCAACCAGAGCAAAGCTACTTCACGGGATATATAGATTTGTTGACCTACGAAGGAGAACTGGCAAGAGGAACAGACGTGAGTAAACGAAAAATAATCTAATTGGTAACTAAAATAATAATACCATTATAATAATACCATGATACCAATAATACCAATATTTGATTTCTAGAATTGCCAAGTGGTCATTAGAGAACCTTATAGAGATGGCAGGAACAGTACCTGGACAGGAACTGGATTCATGAAGGCCCTGGAGGGATCCACCATGAACTTCACAGTTGGAGATATTTACAGATCAATGTGGTACGACATCATTGTACGATATGAACCAGTTCATCCCGGTACATGGGAAGATGTCCAGATTAAAATCGAACGCCATGAACCAGTAGATCCCAACGGCCCTTGCGCAGACGTAAAACCGGAAGACGATCATTTGTGGACCCAGTTACCAGCGAATGCACGAAGCGCTGAAGCCGTCCCGGCAGTTTGTTTGGAAGCTGGAAAAACGTATTCGGTCTTGCTGACTTTAACGAAATTCGTTGGCCCAGGGGATACACCTTCTGCTTCGATTCTTGTAGATTCGGTAGGAAAGATGTTCTCTAACTTTTCTGCCTTAAACTTGATAATGTAGAGTGGAGCTAGTCGCTAATAATTCCTTTCTTTTTCCAGATTGTCCTCAGACCAAAGATTGATTTTATTCCATTCTTCAACGGCTCTAGATTAGGAGAACTCCGTCGCCAGGAGTACGAAGTCTACAGATGTAACGAATACTTCAATAACGTAGGTTACAGACACGACTTCCCAGAGATCTGTAGCAAATACTACAACAGCATTGGCTACTACGTTTATGATGGTGCACACTGTAAGTTTTTTTTTACCATGTTTCTATAAGCAACCAATGATCCAAATGTCAATTTTCTAAAATATTTCTTTCAGTGTGCGAATGTAATCCAACTGGATCTCACAGTGCATTCTGTGAAAATTACGGTGGAAGCTGTAACTGCAAACCCAACGTTGTTGGCAGACGTTGTGACCGATGTGCTCCAGGTACTTATGGATTTGGTCCACAAGGTTGTATCCCATGTGACTGTGACGGTGTTGGAGCTTTGGACAACTTCTGTGAAGTTGAAACTGGTCGCTGTAAATGTAGACCAAATACCTATGGTAGAACTTGTGGCCAGTGTGAACCAGGATTCTGGAACTTCCCTCACTGTCAAAGATGCGAATGTAATGGACACGCTGATAGTTGTGATTCCCAGACAGGAGCATGTATCAATTGTCGGGATTTCACAACAGGACACACTTGTGATCGTTGTATTGCGACCTTCTACGGAGATCCAAGAATCGGAGTCGACATCGCTTGCAGGGCTTGTCCTTGCCCAGGTGAGACGATTTTTTATTCTCTTGTGCCTAATTTAAACAAATTCATCATCTCAAACTGATCTTAAATTCCAGGAACCATTGATTCTGGCCATTCCTACGCTGAAAGCTGTTCTCTGGATCCAGTGACTCACGATGTCATTTGCGAATGTCGTGAAGGCTATTCAGGTCCAAGATGTGACAGCTGTGCTGAAAACTTCTATGGCAATCCGGAAGTACCTGGTGGAAGTTGTACTGGCTGTGACTGTAGCAACAATACCGACATATACAGACCAGGAAATTGTGACCCTCATACTGGACGTTGTCTTCAATGTTTGTACAATACAGCTGGACCAAACTGTCAAATTTGTAAACCTGATTACTTCGGAAATGCTCTCTTGAAGGACTGTCAACAGTGCAGGTGTGATGTCCTTGGAACGGATAGGTCTTCTGGATCTTGCGACCATCGAACCGGACAGTGTCCTTGTCTTCCACACGTTATTGGTCAGCTTTGCGACACCTGTGAAGAGAATCACTGGAGGATTGCTAGTGGCCAAGGTTGTGATCCTTGCGAGTGTGATGCCGTTGGAAGCGTTTCTGACAGGTAAGAACTCTTGTCATCGTAGGACTTTTTCGTCTTTGTTAGGAAATATCATTCCTAGCTCAACAAATTTTCTAATTTAATCCTCAGATGTAATCCCTTCGATGGAACCTGTGAGTGTCGCCCAGGCTTTGGTGGCAGGAGATGTAACGAGTGTCAAGCAAATCACTGGGGTAATCCAAACGTGGAATGCTACCCTTGCGAGTGTGACCAGATAGGATCAGCGAGTCAACAATGTAACCGAGAAACAGGTGCCTGTGTTTGTCACAAAGGAATCGGAGGACACAAATGTGACCAGTGCGATCGCAGTTACGTCGGTTTCGCTCCTGAATGTAAACCTTGTGGTGAATGTTTCGATAACTGGGACATGATCATTGACGGCTTGAGAAACAGGACCCAAGACGTTATTGCAGAAGCCTCCAACATTCAAAAGGTCGGTACGACCGGAGTCTACAGTCAAGAGTTCGACGACATGGTCAACTCTATCGACCAAGTCAAGACTCTGATTGGAAACGCTACAGTCAGAAGTCAAGATCTGGACGAGCTCAACAAATTCGCCGAAGACTTGAGCAAGAATGTCTCCGCTTCCTCAGAAATTCTTATGAAGGCTGATGATCTTCTAAATAATGTCAAGCAGAGAGTAAATATCAATGATGTCGCTTTGAAGACCTTGAAAAACAAAACAAACAGTCTTCATGAGCAAGCTAGTAATCTGAAGGAAAATGCAACCTCGTTGCAAGAGGCTAATGTTCAAGGTGCTTTAAATGTCACCCGAATGATGGCTGCTCAATCCAAACAGGCTGAGAAAATGGCGAGTGAAACCACAAATATTTTGGATGATGCTGACAGGTTCAAGAAAAGTACTGAGTCCCTGATTGACAAACACAGCGACGCTGTGACTCAAGCTCATGTGAAGAATAAGGATTCTCTGGAGAAGTTGGGAGAAAAGCTTGATTCCTTTGCTCAAATGATGCCTGATTTGAATTTGAATATGTGTGGACGAAATGTCTCGGAGTGTGGCAGCGTTTGCGGTGGAGCTGGATGTGGAACCTGTGGTGGTCTCTCTTGTGATGCTGGAGCTTTAACCAAGGCTACTCAGGCTTTGGAGGTTGCCAAGAAGCAATCTGCAAGGATTAAGACTTACAGGGATGAGGCTGAACATCTCCTTCGTAACGTAAGTATTGAATTGGATTAGATCATCAGCTGTTGATGAATAAAAGCTTAATCACTTGTCAAATTATCTTCTAATTCAAAAAATAAATTTTCAGATGAACCAAGTGAAGAATGACGCCAGCTCAGCTCGATCAAACGCTCAGGATGCTTTCAACTTTGCTTCAGATGCTCGCAACCGATCCGATGACTTGATGAAGGACATAAGCGACTTAGCTGACAAAATTGGAAGTCTCATCGAGCAAAATCAGAACCAGGATCACACAACACCCTCTCAAGTTAGAATCCTCGCCGAGGAAGTCATCGCTAAGAACATTCCACTGAAACCCGAAGAAATCAGGCAACTCGCTGATAAAATCAAAGCAATCGTTGGATCGCTTACTAACTCTGATAGGATTCTCGCTGATACTAAAGATGATTTACAACGCGCGATACAATTGGAAGAGCAAGCCAAGCAGGCTAAGAGCGCCGCTCTTGAGAAGCAAAACCTGGCAAGCAAAGTTGGCGACCTTCTTAACGAGGCTAAAGAGGCTCAAGACCTTGCTGATTCTGCTATTGAAAAAGCTAACGAAGACATCACTCGCTCTGAAAAAGACTTAACAGAAATCATCGACGTGACGAGCGAGGCTAAGAAAAAGGCAGACAACACGAAGAATTCTGTGGATGCTCTCGAAGATAGGCTTAAGACACTCCTTTCTCATGCTGGAAGGAATGAATTCATAGTCAAGGAGGAAATTGCAATTCAAGGTGGAAAAGTGGGCGAAGAAGCTAAGGCAGTTGAAAATAAGACCAACCAACTTGGGGAAAAATATAAACAAGCTAGCGATGCTCTGAATGACAGAGTGGACAAGAGCAAGGAGAATATTCAAAGAACAAAGAGACTTTTGCAACAAGCTTCTGAACTGACTGCTGATACCACTACCAAATTCAAGGATCTTGATGGAATGGAGAGTGTCTACAAGGACAATGAGAGAATTCTCAGTGGTCTGATGGTTGAAGTTGATACCATGACTGAAGAGATGAATCGTCAGCTTGAAGACATTGAGAGAAAGTCACAAACTTACAGACAATGTTCATCTTAAAAAGAGCAAGTTTTGAATTCAAAGTGCAAATTTAAACCAGTACCAAGTTGTACAGATTTATTTCTCTGCATTTATAGAGTCGAAGATCTGTAATATATGTATAGGCATTATCGAGACTTTCTGCAGAAATGTAAATGTGAAGAGGATAGTTAAGAAATTTCAAAGAAGTTTATATACAAAGAATTTTAAATTTTAGCTTTTATTGCAGTTAGCATAAGTACTTAGTTTTATCATTTCTGAATACTCTTTATAAACTTTTTATTTTAAATATTTTTTATTTTAAGCTTGAGACGTGCAACCGTTCAAATCTAAACAATTTGAATAAACATAGAACATTTTGGTATCATTCTCAACCTTTCGTTTTGAACATGACGTCAGTAAACATTACATTTTCGATTTTTACATTTGAATTGAACATTACATTTGAATTGAACTTTTCACATTTACAATTCTATTTTCCTGGGTGCTCTGATACAATTTCTCTTTCTTAATTCTGACCCTTATTCTGGCGATATGATGTACTTATAATCCTTTTGAAGGATTTGAATAATATAGAGGGTTGTTTTGAAAATCAATGCAATTATGAATTGAGCGATAGTATTGATGAAAGGAGAATAGAAAAAATTCATTTTTTTTTGCGTAGACTAGAAAAACATTCCGAATGAATGTTAGATTCAAAATCCAATTTGGGACCAGTTCGAAAAACCTTCTTTCTTCTCTGACTGTTTTCTTGAAAGTGCCATAAATTTGGACCTGAGTCCAATAGCTTAAGAGGCAAATTACGTTTATATCGAAATGAACCCCAGCAGACGAGGATGTACATAAATATACTAATCAGAATCACATCCATATCTTTTTCAGGAAGCTTTATACTCTCTAGAAAAATAGGACGTATCACTAATTTAAGAAAATCGAGACAATAGAGATATAATAACAAAATTCGAGGGCTTGAAAGAGGATTTTATTGTTCATCGCAATGATCCAACTCTTCTTAATGGCCTTCGAAGTTTAGAAGTTTAAGTAAACAAAATAACAAAGAAATAATATTTTGGTTCGTATATTTAATACTTTGTTACAACTGTAAACAGAAGAATATTATATAGAAAAAATAAAGAAATTATAGTAAAATTATAAAAAATTCGGTAAGGTCTGCTTTTGTTTTGGAACATTATAATCCAGTGCTAATAGTTACATATTTGTAAGTTTCAAACTTTTTTTTTTGTAAATGCTTTCAAGTTGAGTACAGATATCCGAACATTTAACACGAGATTTCGCCTGAAACCTCATAAAGTTGCCGACCCCTCAAAAGTAAATATATTTTACCAAGGGGGTAACATAATCATCCTGCAAACAGAGAAATCTTTATCTCGTTCTCGGAACCCCATCGCGAATATACTATATTTCCTCAAAGAAATTACCTAACTAGAAAACATTAAAAGTTTTTAATACAAATTCCTAAGTCGTTTTGTTTTATTATCTAATTATTATCAAATTAAAATAAATAATGAATTATTTCAAAATATTATGTAGAGTTTATAGAAATTTCAAGTGTAATTTAAACACATTTCCAAAAATTGCATAAGATTATTTAGAAAATAAATCCTTTTTCTTTAAAATTGTATGCAAAATACATTCGTACATTCCCTGCCAATCACTACTTAAATACCAGTAATTAATCATAGGGAGCTGCGGAGGCGATATGTCTCGTTAATAATGGTCTTTGCGAACCATGGAGAGAAAGAAGCATTTATCTTTGATGAGTAAATGGACAGGCGGACCTATCGAGTCAGCAAAAGATATCGCGAATGAATGGACAGTGTATCATTACCGATGAATCAATTGAAGCCACTGCCACTTGCAAATTAGGGGCAAAATATTATTATTATTATTCTCCACTGACCTTTATAATAATTTGAATTAAACCAGTTAAATTTAGATCGAAGGATTAAAGGGCGTTATTCAATTTTTGAAAGACCCATCAAATTCATCATTCTTTAAATAATTTTTCTCATTTAAAATATCTATATATTATGTTTGATACATTTGTGAGCAGATAAGACCTTTTACAGTCGATTTAACATCAATGAACACAAATGACATCGTTTACCCTTATTTGTGAGACGACAATGGATAAACATAATGCGTGACCATTACGGTAGAAAAGTTTTCAGTTCAGTGTTTCTCAAACATATGAGTCACCTTTTCAGGCTTTGAAATATGGATTTTTTATTTAATATTCTACCTAATATTTTATTTAACTGTCCATTAAAATAAAGAACATTCCAAGGAGATCATATTTTAAAGAAGCTTCCAATTTTTTTTATTTTCTACTTAAAACTCTCTTCTTTAGCTCCCTTTTTTAAAGGTTTTTTTTATCTAGATTGAGAACCTCTGTTTCGAATTCTGAATGAGAGCATTGTACATACCCTTCAAAACCTATACACTATTTGAGCTCAACAGAGCTTCCCATTCATGTAATGCCACCGTCTGGTCACATTCGAAAGAGAAAGGAACGATTTAAAAAAGATGGACCTATCAAGGAGAAATTATCATTATTTTTACGAGCATTATTATTCGGGGCTGAAATTTAAAGGGAAATTCACCCAGTTCATTGGAAATAATTCGAACTTGAATATTAAAAATGAATCAGTCAAATTCCACTAATTTTCAGTGACTCTTTTCTCACAATTTTAATCAGTGAAAATTCACTGAGAATCAGCCAAAAGTCACTGAGAATCAGTCAAAAGTCACTGAACTTTTCAGTCATCTTTACTAAACTACTAAAAATTTCAGTGACTTTTCACTGATTTCCAGTAGATTTTTCACTGATTAAAATCGTGAGAAAAGAGTCACTGCAAATCAGTGGAATTTGACTGGTAATCAGTTAAATTTCACTGATTCAAGTTTAGAGAGTACTGATACGATAAATGTGCAAAAATAATATGAAATATTGCTATTCAAAGTCTAAGAAACAGAGCTGGAGTGCAGGTGCATCATGAGTAATCTTTTACCAGAAAAAAAGAATGTTTCATTTTGATAAAGGACTATCGTACTTCCTATCGCATTTCCTGTTTTATCTTCTCTACTCTTTGCACCTACAGTGAAAATGGTTTCTGAAACTTCCAGAACTATAATGAATATATAATAATAAGAGGCAAGTCACAAGAAGAAAAAAATTCCAGTAATTTGTAAAGATACTGCAAAATTGGATTAACTTCAATTCGACGTAATTAACTCGAATTTCCACGCAGTAATTGAAGGGTTGCATGTCATATTTATCAAATTTTTCAGGAGAGATAAAAAAAGTTCTATAAAATCTATTTCTCAGTTTACTAAAAAAATCAAAAGTCCACTCCAGAGATATTTTAGTGTTGAACTCAAATAAACTCTCTAAACTTGAATCAGTGAAATTTAACTGATTACCAGTCAAATTCCACTGATTTTCAGTGACTCTTTTCTCACGATTTTAATTAGTGAATAATCTACTAGAAATCAGTGAAAAGTCACTGAAATTTTTAGTAGTTTAGTGACGATTACTGAAAATTTCAGTAACTTTTGACTGATTCTTATTGAATTTTCACTGATTAAAATCGTGAGAAAAGAGTCACTGAAAATCAGTGGAATTTTACTGATTCAATTTTAGAGAGAAGCTCAATTAAAAAAAAATTAATTCATTTTCGTTAGATTAAACCTGATACTTGGGCCCAATATTTAAGACTCGCACTTTTTTTCTCTGATGGTAATTGCTTAATTTTTTCTCGTGTACATTGAAATGTACAACTACATATAAGAGAATAAAATCTGCAAAATCAGTGCCCTAAACAGGACCCCCTGCATGACTATTATATTTGGATGGCTTTATCAAAATAGGAGAGAACCAGGGGTCTCTCGTTATAGTTGTTGGACAAGGGGCCGATTCCACTTTATTCCGTATTGTTTCTGGCGGAAATTATTTTTCTGAAATGCATTCACCGATTCCTGCATCCGGTTTGCAGAGGGCTTAACTTCGGTACCTTTGGCCGTTGGGGATTATTTGCAATGGAGCCTTTCAGGGAATTGTTCGACCTCTCTCCCAGGGTTGACAGCTGCTCCTGCTGTTCCTGGTCTACCTATATTATACAGCAGTTTCACTAAACCAATCACAGTTCAGAGCTCACCTTTACATGCACTTCGACATTCGACGAGCGCAAAAAATTGTTACGATGCGATGAGCGCTATAGGAGCTTACGGATTCGAATCTCGAATGAGTTCCAACTGTGCCGCGAAAGCGAACGCACGTGTCGCGAGCGTTGATAAAAAAAAACATGTGATTCTATAAGAGAGTGTGAAAAAAACGTGTTATTTAAAAAAACTGAAGTTTTGTTCAATATGGATACGTTTCCAAGGTAGGTTCTTTAAAAATGAGTAATTATAAGCATGTTACTGTTATTATGCACTAAAAAAATAGTAATATATATATAGTTGATTACTGTGTAAATCAGAGAGAAATTTTAGTTTGAAACGTTAGTGAAGAATTTACTCAGTTTCTCTATATAATTTTCCCTTGCGCCACTCTAATTATTGCTGCATTTTACTATCATGTATGATTTTTATGCTTCTTGCAGAATTGCGTAGTTGTGGAATTTGGATGCTATTTGTGCTATTTTTTAAAAAGAGAAGAAAATAACAAGCGATTTTTAAATGTATTCATGAAGTATTTCATTTGCTATATCTTTAGAAATTTAATTTAAACAGGCAATTCCGAGGGCAATTCTGTCGCAATCAGACCAACTGATTGTCACCAAATGTGACACATTTCTCCGTTTACTGATATCTAGTCATAGTCAATGCGAAATCTTTTACAACTCTTGAGATATGTAATATTGTTTCGAAACTTAAAAGATATCAGTGAGGAACTAAAATAGAATACTTTAATTCTAATTTAAAAAAAAGAGAAAGAGTATATCACAATTTTTTAAAAGAATACAAATTGATATTAGAATTTTGTCTATTAAATGTGGCGTTTAAAATATAGTTAAATCCAAAATTTAGCGAATGCATATTTTCTATGTTAATATGGTCCAGATCAAAACAAGAGAATATTTTACTGCCCAAGGATTACATCTGGATGACAGATTTGCTCTTCTTGATCATGAATTGCTCTGCGCAAAAAACTAACAGAGATTCTGAAGAGAGAAATTTTAATGAAGCATTGCGAATACGTAAAATGACATTTATCCTGTTTTTATAAATCTTACTCAGGAGGATGTGGTAGAAAATGAATTCTGAGAATGGTGCGATGTGTAATACGCCTTATCAAAATTAATTAGGTCTAAAATTATAGAAAAGAATTCATAAGATCCCAAAGAATTAAACAAAATATTTATAAGTATATAGTTATTCTAAATTATTATTAGGATTTTCAAAATATCAGTAAAACGTGATCAATCTTGAAAACTTACTGAAGTAGAGTAATAAATCAACTTGTGACAAAATCAAAACGTTTCTATATTTAAACTCAAAAATCTAAAATAACCACGAGCTAGTAAGTCAGTTATTTTTAAAGAAATATATTTCTATAATTTATCTTCCAAAGACAAAAACTTTCAATAATAATCTATTTTTATCCTTTAATTTTGACATTTATTTTTATGACAATGGCATCTGCCCATAAATTCTTCAAAATTCCTATCAAATAAGTGATAAAAAATTATCATTTACGATCTCTTGAATCAAAATGTTTTCTTAAAAAGCATCATTTTTAGATTCGGTGTTTTTTAAGAAAATAGTCCTTTATAGTCTTTACTCGAAGCGAATTGATTCTCGATTATAACTCAGAATGATCAATAGGAAGTTTCATTATACGTATAAATATAAATTAATAATCTATTTGCACAAAATAAATATAACATAATAATCTATTTCTTAAATGACCCAAGCGCAAATTTTTCTATCTCTAAAATTGAATCAGTCATATTCCACTGATTTTCAGTGACTCTTTTCTCACGATTTTAATCAGTGAAAATTCACTGAGAATCAGTCAAAAGTCACTGAAATTTTCAGTAATTGTCACTAAACTACTAAAAATTTCAGTGACTTTTCACTGATTTCCAGTAGATTATTCACTAATTAAAATCGTGAAAATAGAATCACTGAAAATCAGTGGAATTTGACTGGTAATCAGTTAAATTTCACTGATTCAAGTTTAGAGAGTAAAATAATGTTTTTCGGAAACATATTTTTACTTTCTTTTCTAAATTGAAAATTTAATTTTTAAGAACGTTTTTTGTCTCCCCTGAAAAGTCGTTAAAATAACATTTGAACCCTTTTGAGGACTACGCTTTAGTTGATTAAAATCTCAACAAGTTTCAAATTTCAAATCTTGAAAGGTTTTGAGAAGCGAAAATGTATTTTCTAAGTCAACAAGAAAATATATAAAAACAAATAACTGCAGTTTTTGTGTTTGACAAGTTGTCTATATTCGTTTACACACATGTTCACACGAGTAAAGAAAAATGAAGTAAGTAAGAAGAAGGAAAGGCGTAAGTTAATTCTATAGTGGTAGATAAGAGGAGAGACCTCGTGTAGTCGTAGATCGTCAGTCTTTGAAAAGCAACTGTAGTCGCTTGTTGTTTGCTTCCAGAGAAGGAGATATTAAAGTAATAATGATAGTAAAAAGTGCCATTAAATTAACGTGACAGGAAATATTACATCAGGGATCCATCCAAAGATAAAAATTTCTAAAAATGTGCACCAATTTAATTCACTTTCTTAAGTTCACTGCAAACTATCGCAATAAGTACATGATAGAACTTGAAGCTTATTTTTAGTAAAAAAAAAAGAACTAAATTATAAATTTGTAATTTTAAAAAGAATTAAGTTTGAAATTTTTAATATAGGTGAAATAATATTGTCAAATTTTTTCCAGGACTATTCTAAAAGGATATGAAGTGCAAGAAAATTGAAAAAAAGGAAAAGGATCATTTAGTCGACTATGGGGGGATTTTATAATGATTCGTTTCTCGAATCCATTCAAGGCAATGATAATGTCAGATCCTTACCACGATTTGTGACTATCATCGCAGCTGCATGCGCTATATTGTTTAGCGTTGTGGGAGTTTTAGGTAAGACATATATTTATAATTCTATTTGTTATTTGAAAAAAAAAATTATGAAATGTCTGTTAATCCCAAAAAGTGGAATCAGAGCTTGAAAAATAAATAAATTTGTAAAATTAAACTTGAGTAGAAATTATGTAATGATTTGGATGAAAAATTAAAATTTTAATTTTAACTCTTGAGTTTAAAAGATAAAAAATACGTCCAAGCATAGCGCAGATCAATCGACTGCACTCAGTAATTAAACTCTTTCCTTTTTTCAATCTAAGTCAATTTATAAGCCGATTGCTCACTCTTCAGCCTTCTGTACCCCTTCCTTCACTTTTCTTTGGTCGCCCTCGATGAACTTTCTTGTTCAAATGCATGAGTATTACATACACTTTAAAAACATTTTTTATCTAAAGTTTCATAAACTTGGCTGAGTTATTAAAAATTCTAGATATATCAGTAATATTCAGTGGAAATTTATCTTCAAAATAAGCCAAAGAACTTTGAAAAATGTTAATTATTTCGCACTTTGCAAATATTGTAATTATTTTAAATGAGTCTTTTAGAATAATTCTAAATTTCAAAATAAAACCTGTAAAGATTTGAAATACACTTCCTGTTTTAAGATTAACAGAGTAAATTTTCCCGTTTAATCGTTTAATTATTTGATCGTTTAATCGTTCAGTAGAAGGTACATGACGATATATATAAGTGTGTAAGTATTTAATGAGTCATGGGTGCGAGCGAGTTCTTAAGCATCCATTTACTACATAAAATGCATCAGTCATGGACTCTCATTAAGAGCTTAAGTTGGTAGCACTTAGTAGTTAGCACTTGAATTTTAAAGTCACGTATGAGACTTTTGACCCCTTGAGTTTACGTCTATTAAAGAAACTTGGAGAGGTCATATTTGAGGAAATGTCACTATGAAATGTAAGACTTAAGGACACCTACTCATTTTTTTAGAATCGATCTAATTAGTCTGACTTTCACTCCAAAAGTGCTTAAGATATTATGCTTTATATATCTTCTCAGCCTTCTATGGTATCAATTAATTAGACAGTAATAAAGAGAGAATTAGTAATAAATAATTTACAAAGTTTAATTTGTAAGCCTAAATTAAAAAAAAATAATTTCTCTAATTTTGCAATCTCTTAGAATAGTTTTGGATCAAAATACAAACAAGGAAATATAAAATAATATTTACGCGCTTTATTTTGTTTCAGGAAATATTATAACCGTCATAGCCTTATTAAAATATGCAAGACTAAGAAAACATGCAACGACGGCTTTCGTTATAAGTCTGAGTGTTTCAGATTTGATATTTTCAGCAGTGAATTTGCCTCTAACTGCTTGCAGATATTTATTTGAGGCATGGCTACTTGGAGACGCTCTCTGCCAAATATTTCCCTTATTTTTTTATGGGAATGTCGCTGTATCGCTTCTCAGCATGGTGGCAATTACCCTTAATAGGTGAGTAACAGTTCTATTTATTAGACTTCGAACTCTACTCGAAGCCTAATAATAAAAGAAAATCTATTTTTATCTTTTAAATGTTGTCTGATCGCACAAATTAAATTTTTAGCGTTTTCAATTCGAAAAGGCTTCAAATCATTTCAAATTCAAAAGAATTTCAAAGAATTTCATGGGATTTCAAGAGAATTAAAAAAAATTTCAAGTAATTTTTAAAAGACCTCAAAGAATTTGAAAAAAAATTAAATTCTTCAAAGGAGTTAAAAAGAATTTATAGGGGATTTTAATTTCAAAGAATTGGAAGCAGTTCACAATTTTTTGCTTTGATTGTAAGAAACTTCCAATAATTGAAAAAATTTTAAGTGATCTTGAGTCAATTTTAAGAAACGTTCAAATTCAAGCCAAAAATTAATAAAAAATCAAATTTCAGATACGTGCTCATATCAAGATCGGACCTATATCCTCACATTTACACAACTAAAGGAATAGTCCTCATGCTCATTGCTATCTGGACACTCAGTTTCTCACTTCTGATTCCCTCTCTGATTGGTGCTTGGGGTCGACTTGGATTTGACGAAAAGACTTTTTCCTGTACAATATTAAAGAAGAATGGCAAAAGTCCAAAAAAATTGCTCTTCGTCTTGGGATTCCTGGTTCCTTGCCTCGTTATAACAGTTTCTTATCTCTGTATCTACTGGCGTGTGAGGAGCAGTCGTAAAAATTTGGAGGCCCATACAGGAGTAAAGAGAAAAGGGAATGGATTTCAAAAAAGAGAAGATTCCCGAGTAACGAGGTTGATGCTCACAATTTTTCTCTGCTTTGTGCTCTGTTTTATGCCCCTTATGATAGCAAATGTTATCGAAGATAAGGTCAAGTTACCAATTCTGGATGTGATAGCATCCATTCTCGCTTGGGCTTCCTCTGTCATAAATCCTTTCATTTATGCCGGTACTAATAAACTTTATAGAGAAGCCTACAGGCAATTACTGTGTCGAGGAAGCAGAAAAACTCCAGCGCTTGGACCAAACAAGATAAATTCACACTCGAGCAAATTTTCCTCTCAACCCACATGACGATTAAGAGATCATTCAGTCGATTAATAAAAAGGAATACAAAATCGATTGAGTGATTTCTGAAAAAAACAAGATTGTGAAAGTGTAAAAAGAACGTTTTAACTGCAGTGGAAGACAATAACTTTTGTAGAACTGAAAAATAATATAATTTAATTAATTAATATCAAACAATAGGTCTTAATATTGGGGCGAACTTGATTATCAAGTATCCTTTACAAGCCTGTACAATCAAGTATTATTTTAGTTTAAGTGCCAGTCATATTCAGTGAAGCTTTTCGAATTTAAATGTCAGAATTTTAAGTAGAATTTAAAAACGACTTATACTCAATTTTTGTTATCCTTTGTATATTTTCTATACTGCCACTATTTTTACATATTAGCTTTATAGTCTAGGGTATAAGTTAAAAATCCATTTTTAATTAAAAAACAATTTAATATAAAATGGACTATAGTCGAATATACAAAATTTTTGGTAATAAATTATATTTGTAAATACATGAACTTGCATTTTTTAAGTACTGAAGTAAAAGCGTAAATCAGTTTTGAAAATCTATACTCTAAATTATATGCACAATCGATATAAAAATCTAAATCTATTATTAATCTATAATAATGTTCACATAGATTTTTATAATTCGATTTCGAATCGTTTAAATGAAAATACATCACTTTTTACAATCGTAGGTATAGTATTTTGAGATTCGTTAAAAATACGCTTGAGATTCTTTATTTTTCATTAATAGATATGAAATATGATACATTTTGGTTCGAGAATTATTTCTCTTAAATGCACTTTGAGTGATTTGAAGTGAAATAAAAATGTATCTAGATAGAAAAAAGAATACTCATTGTGGCTGAATATTTTTAGGTATAGACTTAAGTTATATTTTCGACATTATCTCCGTAATAATTAGATAATTAAAAAAGAACACATAGATTCCTAGAAAATACTTAGAATAAAAAACGCATAAAGCTATACTTTAAACATCAGTTTGGCATCAATTTGATTTAGATGTTTTTGGAATGTTTTATTTTCTAATAATTTTTTCATTATAATATTTACTTTTGTCTAAAAAAAATTCAAAAAAGTCAAGATTTTTGTCAAGGTACGTTCAAATAAAATTTTAAATAAATCTTTTTTAAAAAGTAAAAAAAACCATAAATTACGAATCACAAATATTTTAAAATACTGGAAAAATTTCGAAGATTTCGTAAAACAATAAGTAACAATATAGACTAACGTACTGTAAAAATGAGTTTTTGTCGATTAAAACTGACAGAGTGAATCTCACTTCTTCTTATATCTATTAAATATGGACGGATAACAGTTTCTAAACAGACTTTGCTATTTTTTAGCGTTTAAAAGAAATATAAAAATATCCAAGCAGATTGCAAGTCGGAAAAATACATATTTAGCAGTTTTTAAAGTACATTTGGTAACTGCAAGTCGCGTGGATTGTACTTGGAAAAATGTACATTTATTATTATTTTAACTTACCAACTATTTTAACTCCTTTATGAGTTATGTAGTTCCAATTCCTCAACGTAATCCCCTGTAACTTCGATTGGTACGGCAGATAGTGTATCCTGAAAAAAAAATTCTTAACTTGGTAAAAATGTTTAAATATTTAAAGTTTCAAAATGCGTAAAAAGAAGTTGAAGAACTTTAGAACTCTTTCAAATTTCAATATTTCCTTACCAATCGAACAAGTTCATCAAAATGCGGTCGTTCTGCAGTATCAACGTTCCAACAAGACGTCATAACTTCGTACACAGGATCAGGAGTATCTTCTAACTGTGTCAACCTCTCTCCATTTTGCACAGCCGTTTGCACTTCGCTATCAAGAGCAAGATGCACATAAGGAGTTCCTCCAAGGGAAAAAATTTCCCATAAAAGAACTCCAAAAGCCCAAACAACACTAGTTTGATCTCTCTTCTTGGTTTCAAAGCACTCAACCGCCTTCCACCTTTCATATTTAAAATCCTCCAAGGTATGAACACCTATTCCAAATCCCATAACTTTTGGGGTATAGTCACTAAAAATTCCCACGCTTCTAGCGCAAAGATGAGTATGAACAATTCCTCTCTCCTCCAGATACCTTAGACCTGTCGCAATTCCAGCTCCAATCTTCAGGAAATACTGATGGGGGAATAACTCCCCTGATCTAGAAGCCAAGAGTTTCTCTTTTAAAGTTTGTGGAGGCCTTTCTATGACAACGCAGGTAGTTCCTAGATCTTCGCAAGTTCCAATAAGGTCGATTAAAAACGGCGTTGATTTAAGTTGATTGCAAACATTCAACTCCTTTATCATTTTAAGTTTAGCGGATTTCTTTACTATCCGGTCGGCAATACACTGAACAGTAACAAGAATGCTATTTCCCTCTCTTTGCACTTCGCCAATATGAGTGCTTCCATATTCACCTCGACGAATAGGGTTCGATTCAAAGCTTAAAAAATTTCTCGGAATATTCCAAACTCTGCTTTTCGACTCTTCCCAAGGATCCTTTCTCTCGGAAACATCGTCTGGAATATAAGCCATGTTATCTACTTCAAGAATAGGTCCTTGCAATCTTAATTCCTGTTGATCATGTGGCGTTTGCCCTCTGCCTCGTCGGTATTTTCTTCTCAAAAATAAGAGCGCTAAAAACGAAAGGACTAACAAAAAGCTTACGATTCCAATACATAACCAAAGAAGTGTATTCGTAGTATTTGTCTGTGAATTTGCTTTATGCTTATAAGAATTGGTGGTCAAATTGGAATAACTGTATTGCACACTATCTCGATTTCTCGATACCAGGGCTAATCCTACTTGAGGATGTATGGAATCTTCCTTGAGTGGTGCATTGTAATATCCACCTATGTGTTTCCCATCTCCAACTACAAATTCTTTGTATTTGGGATAATCGGAGGCGTCAAATTCAGCAGTCACATAATATCCTAAATCGTCTTCATTTGAACTGTCATAACTAGGATAAGGAACGTTACTGCCGGTTGGAGGTATAACGCCAGGCTGGACAATAATTACTTGATAGAAAGTGATTGGACCGTTTTCGCTGCTGCCTTTATCAAGTTTAATCTTCATTGTGTTGCCACTTTTTTCGAGTATTGTTGGAGTATTTGGTTTATTCGGAGGGCCTAATAAAGTCCAGCCAATACCGAAGGCAGGATCGCTGCTTCCTTTCAAGTTTTCTGCAGTAACAGAGATATTATATTTGGTTCCACGCTGGAGACCTGAAATAACTGTGCTGTTTGAAGCACCACCTTCTACTTGAACTTCAACCAGAGGTAGAGGATTCGAGGCATAGGTTTCAATTGCTTTTGCTCGTACAGTGTAGGATGTTAAGTTTCCATTTGGATTGTCAGGAGGTAGCCAGGCTACAACAAGAGAATCAGCTCCATTGTGAGAATGAAATACTTCTACTGATCTCGGTGGACTAGGACCTGAGGGAATATTATATTAATTAAATTAATTAGAATACTAACGCATAATTGATTAATAAAATAAAGAAATCACTTCTTCCTCCGAGAAATACCTTTCTGGCCAGTTGCATAAATACTCATAGCGTTCATAGATCCACACATTGCCGTTGCATTATTAGAACAAGGCATTGTGCAATCATCAGACAATCCACTTCTTCCATAGGTGCTTCCACAGTAACATTTTTGACCTGCCATCAACCCGGCGAACCTTTAAGAATATAATTTTGTTTTAGATTCTGATATTTATCTTATATAAGGTATACATATAAATCGATTGAAATTTTAAATCTCATGGAATGTTTTCATTTAAAAATAATAATTACATGTAGTAGTTTGATCGACATTCTTCGATACAGCCAGAGGGTGTGCCAAAATCCTTGGAACTTCGTACACTTAACTCAGAGTCATATTCGGAACTTTTGTAACATCCCAGGTACTCCAAACCGAATAAAGTTTGAACTCCAAAAAGGAGAAAAATCCATAACCGAAACATGATGATTTCTTTTCAATTTTCACTTGAGTTGAACACATAAAACGAAAATTGAAGTACGTAACATGGTTTCAAAGAGAAGAATGAAAGTCTGAGTCAGCTCCGTTGGTTCATTACAATATCGTAGAAAACAGTAAGCTTTGAGGTTAATTTTTTTCTCAGAGCGATTTCTCTAGATACTTATTACTTTCTTTAATAAACACTTTCGATTGAACCTTTTGAGCATCATTTATTGTTAAAATTTGAAGATTCGGCGCGAAATCACAATAAGTTCCTTCACATTTTTGTTAATTATAGATTGTTGATTGTCAGAAACAAAGACAGTGGGTGCGGTTGTTTGGTATTGTTGTGAGAGCGAGACACGTGTGTTGGTGAATATTGCGCATGCGCAATGACTCGAGGGTGGATTTAAACTTTAAATAACCACAATAATTGTTGGAATTTAAATAATAATTTCCACAATTACTGTCAATATTTGTTAATATTTTTAATTAAAAGTAAAATTAAATATCTTTACAAATATTTAATTCTAATAATTGTTGAGCATAATTTAAATCAAACAATCTTCAGCCGTAGATATAAGGAAAATCTTTATTCATACAACAAAGTTTATAGTCATACATATATATGTATATATAATAACATATATAATAACATGTAACATTTAACTTTACACGTTATTATTTGATATAATATTGAAATGGAAGCCCGGTTTACGTATGGCAGTTTCTTCATCCTTTACAAAAAGAAACCTAATCGAGATCCCAGTTTATTACTAAAGAAGGAACTTTATATATTTCCTTCTCTAAATATATTGAATATAATATGTACTAAATAAAAATGATTCTTGATCAGTGTCTAACACAAAATACGAAAAAAATCTTTTATGAAGTACCTAATTAAACTTCGTTTATATTTTCTGAAAAATCATAATTATAGTTATAACATTTAGTTTTTATACTTTTTTTAGGCACAACAATAATTAATTGTATGCCTACAAAAAAAAAGAGACTCAATATTTATAGCAAAATAAAAGTACCTATGAAGTTATCTTTCAGCCTCTCATCTCTAATTCACGATTCTAGGCTAGTTAAAATGATTGCACGTCACTGATATAAAAACTAAATTGCTTTTTTCTTCAAAATAAGCAAGAATGAAAATGAGTTTTTCTATAAATCATATCAAAAATATCTTAATATATGTTGCTACTACGCAGAAAAATAAATCAGTCATCATATTTGAAAGCTATTTATCAAACGACTTCTTAAGATATCACGCAGGCTCCCTTTCCACTTTTGGAAGTTCCATCGGAAGTCAAAGATTCTTTTCTAGAAAGTGGAACCGGAGGCATAGTCGTAGTAGTATCCAAAAACTCTTCATCATCAGAATCATCCTTGCGTGTTCCCAATTCCCTCATATATCTGTCAATCATATCTCGATTTTGAGGAACAAGTGCACCGTTGTTATCATTTAAACTCTGCTTTTGATTTTGCAAAGTGTAATAACGCTGGGCATAATTTTGTTGTATTTGACGAAAAGGTCCCATGTCATCATAAAAGTGAACATTCTGTTTCCTGTTTCCAATCCCATTATCGAATTCTCCCCTTCCTAAATTATAATCTCTTCTTTCATACGTAGGTTTCGAATCCAATAAGTTTAATCCATCAATACTAAAGCCAATCGGACGTAAACTCGTTACCGGTCCTGGTAGATTTTTTTGATTTTTCTTTGTAAACTGCTCACCATAAGAGTATCGATCCTGAAGCCAATTCAGAGCTTTCGAATTGGCATCTTCCTGGTTTCCGACAGGCTTCCTCAATTCTTTTTCATTTTCTTCTCTTCTAATTCTCATCTCTTGATTTTCCTTTTTCATTTTCATGTCTATTTCTTCTCTTTTAATTCTCTTCTCCAGTTCTTCTCTTCTCAATTCTTCTCTTCTCAGCTCTTCTCTTCTAAGTTCTCCACTTATAAATTCATCTCTTCTGAATTCTTCCCTTCTAGGATCTTCTTTTCCATTAATTTCATAAGGCCTCACTTTATTATGAGCCATTTCTTTCCATCTCGAACTTTGCATGACGAGGTTAGCCAGTTGTTGAATAGTTTGCCTAGGTTCATCTCGTTCAGGAATCTGAGGAGCCATAGGTTTTGCTGGAGTAGAAGAATCACAGGGTTCGTCTTGCAACTTTTCAACCACTTTAAGTTTTCTCAAACGTTCGTAACTGTCTCCTTGACCAGCGAGAAGATCGTCAGCTTCCTTATCTAAATGATGAAGATACTTCATACACATTTGAGTGATTTCATTGTTCCCACAATTAATCCTGGCGTTCTCAATAAGCTCGATATTCTGCATTTCACTCTCTAAAAAGGCTGCGGATAAAATCATAGCAGCTGTAGGTTCGCGATGAGTAAATAGTTTCTTTTTGGCAGAGAGAGCTTGACCCATTTTTTCTTGAAGACGAGCGTTTTCAATCTTCTCCACAAGTAGTTTCTCTTTCTCGATGAAGAGTACTGTTTCCTCGATCAGGCATCTAGAGTCCATGTTTATTCTCATATCTTTAGCGATCCTTCTTTCATGTGAAGATTGAGTGCGAGATTCTTGATTTGTAATGGGTTGGAAGCCAAGTTGTTGCTGGGCCTTGACAAATGGAGATTGAGAAACGGGACCAAGTTTCGTCCAAATGGAACCGATTTTCCTTGGAGGGGAAGAAATCATTCCGGGCCTCGTCATCACAGGGTTTGTATTGATTATTTGAGTGTTAGAATATGATGTGCAGGGAACTCGACAGGGCATTGGCGGAACGAGATCCAATTTTGGAGGAACGACTCCTGGCTTTGGAGGAGGATTTAAATTAGTTATTAGAGGTTCTGGAAGAGAAGGTGGAATTTCTGGATCTTTTTCAGGACTCTTGTTTAGAACTGTTGCGTGCACAACATTTAGCAAATGGTCTAAGCGAGTCTCTAATCTGTTTTGACGATCCCTGTCCACGTCCAGAAACTTTGTAACCATGTCGTTCTGCGCAGCAAGTATCTAAAATTAATAACACAATTCAAATTAATTTTAGCTCTATTAACTTTTCATCTAAATGCATACTTCAATCAAATTATAATTTAATGTCTAGATATATAAATTACCTTATTAACGACATCGTTTTGAGAACTAATAGCGCTCAACATCAATTGCTCCAACTTCTGGGCTTTCTTCTTCCTAAAAGGAGCATTTGGTACAGATTCACTATCAGTATTGACCGCAAAATCCTTCACTTTTGGAGTTCCGTCATCGGAAGGAGAAGGAGAATCTTGCAAAAACTCAATCGACAATGTATCGTCATTAAAAGTAGCATTATTGGTCAATGTAGTAGTATCATTGACAGGAAGGTTTATTCTATTTCCGGTAGGCAAAGGCTGGTCAAAAGTTTCGTTTAAATTGTGACTCTTCACTTCTTTCGCAGATTCGCAAAAGGCTTCGTTCATATTAGGAGCAAATTCTGGCGAGTAACGAGGAGATAAAAATCCGTTTTGATTCATACTAGAAGCATAATTCTGAAGTCCTTGAATATCTTGATGTTGCCGATAATTAGCAGCTAAATTTTGTCTGAAACTCCGTTTTCTTGGCTCCTGTGGCATCGCTTGATTATTTACAGGATGTTGTTGATACTGATTCCGTGCTCTTAAAATATTTTCCGGGGCTTGGTTTTGATTGAGTAAGGGATGACTTTGCAGCTGATCGTTTCCTGTTCTCCATTGAACTCCTTGATCAGTGTACAAAGCATCATACTGATTCGTATTGAGTAAATTTTCTTGATAATTTGGATTAAATTGCTGCAAATTGTTGTCCGATAATTGATTTTGCATCATTTTATGGTGCAAGAGAGCTTGATTTTGTTGCATATTTTCCTGGATGATTTGATTCTGAACATTCTGGACAGTGTTTTGAAATGGAACATCACTAAAGCGGTTATTAGCGAATGTATTACGCTGGAATGTTTCTTTGATAGCTGGTTCCATGACTGGAACTGCATTCGGAGGCAGCGATTTTCTCGCGAGATGATCTAATTGATGCCTTGTGTTCGTCGCAGCATCCCGCACGGGAGA
Source organism: Synergus umbraculus (assembly GCA_900474325.1). Lineage (NCBI taxonomy): Eukaryota > Metazoa > Arthropoda > Insecta > Hymenoptera > Cynipidae > Synergus > Synergus umbraculus. Next base: position 87,436 of record UCOK01017809.1, read on the forward strand.
AAGTACACGGAAAGGCTGAGCAAGGACTGTTTCATTAGATTCTGGAGAATCTGGGTAATCTTCTTCTCCTAGAAATAAAAGTGACTAATGAAGAATTTTTCCAGGAGGTGTATTTAAGAAAGTAAATATTTGATTTCCTTACTTGCTACTGCCCACGTTGGTGAGAGAGCTTCTGTTCGATAGAGAGACTCTATGGGCTCTTGATATTTATAGCGCATTTGGAGATTTTTGTTCGTCTTCATGTCTTTTGGTGGAGATTTGACTACGTTTGTGGAATCTAGATGAAAAAGGAGACGATAAATATGTAAGTATATGGATAGAAATTCTCAATCTTTTTGACAAATTTTTTTTTAATTGATATGATGTCTTGTTGACTTTAAATTTCGCAGATTCTTTGTTTTTGAATTCTTTTATAAAATACTTCCTCCTTTTAATTTAAGTATATAAACAAAGGATATTCCATGAACAATTTCTTTATTATTTAAACTTGTTTCCAGAAAAGTTTAGCTTTTAAGAAATGATGATGCTCATTCATTTTATAATATTATTATCCAGAAATATTGTTCCAACTAAAAATAACAATAGACATTAACAATTTTCTTTTATACAGGATTATTTTTAATGAAAGTAAATAAATATTTTTAAACTGTTTCTAATTTAAAAGACAGTCAATAAAAAAATGTGTTCATTTGAATATTCAGAACTTTGGAGTCATAAAAAATCTACGCAAAAAAATATTGCGTACAAATGATAGGACTGAGATGAAATTTTGATTATAAAATTTAGGGCCACTTACCTACAGTGTCGACTCCATTAACAATAGGTGGGTCCGATCGTCGATTTTTTAGAACCTTATCAATGCACTCATAATATTGCTCAACGCCAGCTCGAGTTCCAGCTCTTTTTGCTTCTCGATAGCAAACGAGGACTTGCTTCATTCGCGATCGACATTGTTTAGCAGAAACATTATATCCTTTTTTCTTCATATATCTGGAGACACTTTCCCAAATCAATTGTGGTTTGGTTGTGTACTCGAATTGTTTCTGTACCTGTTTGTCGGTCCATACCGAAACCAAGAGCGTCGTGCTCTCCGGGGTCCATTTGTACTTGAGATTATCTCCAGAATCACTCATTCTTCTCAAGGTATTTATTTACGTTTTCACAGAATTTGCCACAACACAATGAACACAATAAGATCACTGGTGCGCAAAACACTTTACGGTCATTTAATCCTTATTTCGGTTTATACGATTTACACTGTGCAGGTTACGACTTGCTAGTCTTGCTGCGTATGAGATTAAACACGACTCAAAAGAATGAGAGTGACCGGCTCCTTGAGGAGTTTTAACGGACGCTTCGAGATTCGACGGTTGTAGTTTAAAATCTCGCGACTAGGAGAAGAAAGAGGAGAGCGGGGGCGGAAGGCAGTCTCAGCCCCTCCAACTTTCAACATTTTATGGGCTCTACGTTGCAACAGGTGGTATGCACCATACCAACCACACCATGTGGGTCCATTGGGGGCCCAATGGACCACGACACCACGTGGTACTGACATGCCAACTACGTATAACTCGCACCAGGGGTGTTCGATTATAAATATGGGCCCTTTGATTTATAAGGCATTGTGTTTATAATTTTTGAATCGCATAAAACCCATAAAACGCATAATTTTATTCGTCACATAATCTGAATTTGAATTTAAAAATAGAAAAATAATTTTATTTTAAATAATAAATACTATTACCTACAAACCTCTTTAAATTTGTTCAAATTCTTTAAAATGCCTTGAAATCACTTTAAATTTTTTAAAATAAAAAATATCTTGAAATCCCTTGAATTTTCTTGAAATTATGTATAATATCTAAAAATCCATTTTAGATTTTATTATCACCATTAAAATTCCTTCAAATTCTTTAAAATATTGTGACAACTCTTCAATTTTTGTTAAATTAATTAGAGTGCCTAAAAACTTATATGAAATCCCTTGAAATCCTTTACGATTTTTAAGACCTTTAAGTCTGTCGAGTTATTTTAAATCTTCGTTAAATCCTTGAAATATCTTTAAATAAGGAAGCTAAGAATTTCTAGCTGACTCGTGCAAAAACCTGTCATTAAATCCCCAGCTGTCATGAAAGTTTACGATTTGCGTAATAAAAGAATCAGGAACGTATTAAAGTACTGGTTATTCAGTCTAAGAGTGTTGCAAAATATTTTTGCATAATTTTAAACCATTTTTGTAATTATAAAATACAATAATATATTAATATTCATGAAAAGACTCACTTTGAGGTCCAAAATCATCGTTCTTTCGAGAGACCTGAAACAAACAAATTTTTCAATTAAATTACATTTTTTACAAAAAATATGAGTACTGAGAATGTTAAGCACATATTTTAATTATAAATAGAACTTTCTCATTTTTATATAAGAAATCTTAGCTGTATTTGATTTATATAGGGCGCAAAAAATATTTAGCTATAGATTAATAATTTACGTATTTGACCTCTGTTACTGCTGATTCAACTTTTTAACGGTCTTATAGTAATTGCGAGAAATGGATTATTTTAATTGTCGAGTGAACATGAGATTTCAGTAATCGCACTCTTAAAATATTACAAATAGATAAAGTGAGGCGGTAACATTTTTTAAATGCTCAAATAAATAAAAGAAGAAAAATTAATGGAACTTTAATTTTCAAAATCAATTTATTTTAGAGAAATCTAATATAAAAAAAAAACGATAAAAATTTTTTTTAATTGTTAGTTAAGTGACAGATATCTCGAGTGATGGAAATTTAACCTTCTTGCTTGTATATTTATATTGAACTCATTTCAAAACATAATTTTACTCGTAATTACAGTCGGTAATTCCAAATTATTGTAATACAGTTACAATTTCGCGAAAATGGATCTAACGGATGACTTTACTTTCTATCTAGGATTTACCAAAAACCTTGTACTTAATCTTCCAAATCAAAAAGGTTAATAAACATTTATCAAATAAAAAAAAATTGTTAATTCGAAAAAGAAATGATTATTATTATTTTTTAGATCGTTCCATTGCAGCTTCATGGTTAAAAAAACTTTGCGAAATTCACGATAAAAATGCTGAGGACAGTGTTCATGTCGAATATTTAAAATTATTACTCCTTGCTATGCATGGAAATAATTTTTCAACTTTTTTTGAAAAAAACCCACCAGAAGGAGACCTTGATCCAATAAATATAGTACATCTAATTTTAATATTCACAATATTTATAATATTATCCTCCATATCATATTCATAAAGAAATATCTGTTTTTTCTTCTCACGCTGATTTTATTTACAAAGAACACTCTTGAATCACAAATTCTAATTTGAAGTATGGAAGTTGATATTAAAATTATGTTGAGGACTCTTAGAACAGAAATTAGTGGGCGAACTGGATATTTTACTTCAACACTATTAATAGGATCTTTTATTTTCTGCAACGCATAAAAATTTTAAAATAATGAAAAGCTTATTTTTAATAACTTTAATTAATTTCAGAACGACGTAATTTCAGTAAAAGAGCCACCAGTTAAATCCAAGACTTATCCATTTGTTTACACTTCTGTAAGTGGTGATTTATGTGATTTTGTAGCAATTCAAGAAATTCCAAATTACGGATTGCATGGTTATTATGCAATTTCAAACGAACCTTTGTCAAATTGGATTCACGCAAAAAACGTTTCACACCATAAAGTAAGAAAAAATTATTTCTTATAAAAGCTTTGAGAAAAGTACTTCTAGTTAGATAATGATTTAATAAATAAAAAATCGATTTTACTAGAATGGTGAAGATGATTTTGGAAAACTATTACATCCCTCTGCACCTAGGCATGAACCTAGTCATAATTTGGAAATGGAAGCGGAAATCGTTAAAGAATCCGAAAATCAATATAAAACTGGCTCGAGAGAAATACTACAGTACTAATAATCATTAAATAATAATATTTAGTATGTAATATAATAACAGAAACGATTTTTTATTAGAGATAATGTAAGTCGAGGAAGAGAAATAATTGAAACAAGACCTTGTTGGGGTAGTAATCGTTATATTGAAAGACTAATTGATGAATCTCGTAAGCAAATAAAATTATAATTAACAAATTACTTTAAAATTAAAAAAAACTGTTACCCTCGACAAAGAGTTTATTTTATTCTAGCTTACTTTATATCCGATCTTGAACTTTCGCAAACCGATGGTTTTCTACATAATTTTAAAGACCGAAAAATGAAAAAGGTTCGAAAAGGAAGTACCGAAGGATCTTGTCTCTTACCTTCTAGAAGAAGACAAGTAGAAAGAATGATGGATTTGCCACGATGCACGTAAGAATTGAACTAAAGATAAATAATTTAAACTCAAAAATAATTTAAATAATTAATAATTATTTTAGAATTGATCCAGGAGATCAAAATGTAATGCCAAAAATTTCCCAGAATAAAGGGGCACGTTTTACTTGTATACCGAAAGAACAAGTTGAAATAGATACCAGTTGTGTTGATTTTTGTGGAAATGAAGATGAAGATGAAGAAGATGAAGAGGATGAAGAAGATGCATTTTTATATCAAAAAAGAAAATATGAAAGAAGTAATTAAATGAATAATTATCTACTTCTAATGAGCCTATAAATCCAAGAATTTTACTCATTATAATTTGTAATTTTTAGCACCAGAGACAGAGATTAATTCAAGTATTAGGACTAAAAATTACCTGAAACCTCTCAGAACTTCAGGTAAAACTCTATTTCGTTAGAAAGATTAATATATATTAATAATTTTCATTAATATCTCAGAACGAGTTAGTGAAAGAAGATACCCATCAAGTCAGAACGAAATAGGTAAAATTAATTGTTAAAAATAAAAAAAAGTGTTTTGTACCATACGAAATTATGTACTTGGAAATTAAAATTTCATTTAAGGATATGTGGATGATAGGGAATTGAATGACAATGATAATTCCATAGAACATTCCTCCAAAAGAAAAAGTAGATTTCATAAATCAATATCGATTGACCCAGAGATTCAAGAAAAAAGTCTTGGAAAAGATTTCTCATATAAAAGCCGGTAAAAAGAATTTCGAGTTATTGAATTTCATTGTTAAGATTGGTAAAAACATTATTTATAACATTAAAATTTGTTTCAATAGAGCCAACATTAGCTTACCATCACATTCAAGAAGTAAGTCTTGTTGAAAAATTGAGTTATTCTTAAATTAGATAAAATTGTGAAATTGCTGATATTTAATCATTAATTCTGTATTCTAGATTTAAGTTCTCGAAATCAAAGTATGGGAAGTTACGGACCAGTTTCTAGTTTTTCAAATGAAATGGGTGAGTTTAAAATAAATAAGTAAATAAATTTGAAAGAAATTTAATATATTTGAATAATTTTAGGCACTCCAACTATACAAAGTAGGAACTGTGTTACGTTATCAACCGGTAAATATAATCTATGTGTCAATAGATAAAATGCACTTATCAATCTTATCATATGATCAATAAATTTCAGAAAACTCTGGTCAGAGAAGAAGAAACAGAAGTCAAAGGCTAACAAGTCAAGATTTTGTTTCCTTAAGAACGTATGGTAAATTATTCTAAAATTATGAAATTATGTATGAAATTAAGCATTTCATTGCAAATTCAATTTGATTATATTTTTAGTTGGTGAGAGTGAAGAAGAAAGCCCACAGTTTGAAAATGTATTTCCGAATCAAAGTCAAAATTCTAGTCATCATTCCAGACGAGTGAACTTCCCTAGTGAAAGAGAAATTAGAACCTACTGTCCTGATGATTAAAAAAATAATAATTTTCTATAAATCGAACCTAGGAAATATCGAAAAAGAACCATTAAATTGTTGAAATATTTATTTTCCTCAAAGGAAAATCCAATTACTTGGAATACGTCACTACAAAAAATTCTCACGAAACGTATCGTCATTAATTCGACGTATATCAAATAAACCTTAATTATATTTACAAAACATGTAGCATATACATTCTTTCTTTCGTATCACTTTTAACTTTCTCTTGAATCACTTTTAATTTAATTTCCAAATAATCTTTAAAAGAATCGATCCAGTCGTTAAGATTATTTTCCACAGACGTGTGAACACCGATGACAATTTTCATTAAGGATTCTCTATGAACTTTGGATGTAAATGGCCCGATTCTTTCTTTAAAATTCGCTTGCATAAATTCCCAAAGGAAATCTACAACTTCGGGGAGAATATTTTTCACAGAGTATCTCTTTTTAGTTATCTTCTTAACTAACTTAACACTTATCTGAAGGACTTTCGCAAAAATCACATCAGCTTTCTCAATTCTACGAATGTCTGTCAGAAAGGGGGAAAACTGATTAAGTGTTGGTTTCAAATTCTGAAATTCCTTTCTATATTGAGTCAAAAAATTCTTCAACACTTTTTCAAAAATGCTTTCATTTGCACCAAAATTAGTCGCCAGAGCCACACCAACAGGCTTACACCCAGTAGCTTTTTTTTTAATCTTTTTAACAAAATCTGCAGATTTCATTAAAGATTTTCCATCAATGGTGATTGAGCCATCCGAAGAGGAAACCTCAATACCCTTTACTGAGAAATGTTTTCGATTGTTAATGATAGAAGTCGAAAATAAATCTTTGTTATAAATTTTAGTAATAGAACGAATAATTTGCTCTGGACTGCTGTTTGAACTTGATAGGATGGAGGTGCTATTTTTAACCATTCGGCGAAATTCTTTTCTGTGACGACTATTTCGTAAGCTGTGTTCAAAATCTCGAATAAAATGAGAATGATTTTTTTCAATTAAGCTGCTTGATAATTGCAAATCGACTGCAGAGTTGCTGAAAAGAAGCAAACTAGCAGCGAGATTAAGTGCATCTTGGGCTGAAACTTTTTTTTGCAGATGAGACTCGTAATTTTTGTAGCCTACTAAGCCAGCATTAATTCCAGTGGCTGCTATGGATCCAATTTGAATTGAACCATGAGCTACTTTTGCAACTGTGCTAAGAGAAGTTCCATTTTGGATAGCTTGAGAGAGAAGCATGGATCCTCCACTTGAAACGACTGCCAGAGCACTACTAGCAACTCCAAACCATCGAGAAAATCCTTCCTTGCCTTTAATACTTATGGATTGCTCGTGGAGGTGACGATCTGCAAAATCGTGAGAGCTTTTCCCTATCGACCATAATCCACTTAGTCCCATTCCTACTGCACCTGCAATTTCCAATTGTATTAGTTTTTTGTTCTATTTTTCTTATGTTAAAATAAATCATCAATAGAATGTAAACTTAAGAAATTAAAAAAATATAGCTTACAACTGAATAAATAAATAAAAAAGGCAACTTACTCAAAGTGACAAAGGTAGCACCAACTGGATTAAAAACAGCTGCAACTCCAACTCCAGCACAGCCCAAGCTTACCAAAGTATTGATAGAATTGATGGCATTAATCGTTTTTGTTTTACAAGCTGGTGATTCATAAATTTCAGTGCAAACATAAGACATTTTTTCTGACCACTGTTTCTTATCATCTCCTTGATATTCTCCACCTTTTGGTAATACCATATAACATTCAGGTAACAAATTACTTCGCAGATAATCATTCCAGTTCTTGTAAACTCTTTCACAATCGTCAATATAATAAACCACAAGTTTCTGTGTAACTTTTTTGCCATTTTGTATTTTGATAATGTTTTTCAAAACTTTAAATATTGGGACAGGTTGCAGAACTTTGGCCAGACTTTCTTCACTGAAACATTTCCCAGTTTCATAAACCTTTTTTAAAGCTCTTATCGAGTCCAAATCAAACGTTACATTATAAATTATTCCACACATTATCTCCTTCTTTGTTGTATTTTGGATCCCATGTCTTGCAATCTTTTCATAAATCTTGTGAATTTTTCTTTGCTGGTGAGGATTCTGGTAAAATATTTCATCTCCCCAGTTTTTGCCGGATGATAATGATCTGCTTGGAATTAGATCTTCGACTTTTGGTGGTCCGAAGAGAGCAATCCCTATAAAATTTTTCAGACATTGGGGTCGTTTTTCGTCGTAGCTATTCCAATCACTTAGAAGCTCGTAAAAATTTTGCTGGCATTTTTTAGCTGCACTTATCAATTTTCCCTGCAAATAATTCGTAATTTAATATTCAGAATTATACGTGGCTTTTTGAAATTCAACATTAATTACTTCAAAGTTCCGTAATATTTAAAAATTTTAATTCTAAACATTTTTATTAACAATATTTTAGAATAACAAATGATAGGGTAAAAAACTTTTTTGTTAATTTAGACGTACCTTTATGTCCTTCTCTGCAGTCTTCATTTTATGGAACTGGACAATCTCAATACACGATATGTTTTGATTTAAATGGGTGAATTAATCGTAGAAAGGACGGTAAATATTTTCATGAATTCAAGTCAACGTGGAAATCAAAACAAACCTTGACTTATCAATATCAGTTTATTCCAAAAATTAAATAATCATTGCTAGTAAATACAATTTGCCAGAAAATCAATTATTAACTTTGGGATTTTAAACTCCAGAGAGTTAGACTAGTATTTTTAAAAATCGTTTATTAGTAAATTTTTAGTTTAAAATACAATTTTTATAAATAGGTACAATATTTTCAGTTTTTTAACTATTACAGTTCATCAGAAATTATTTAACAGCGAACAAAACAAATTTCGAATAACAATATTCAATACATTAATATTTTCGAACTCGATATACTAAAATTATAAATATACAAATACTTATTAAACGATAAGTAGATTTTTAGTCAAAAAATCGATCAACGACATGAAATTATTTTTAGCCAGGAAAGTGACAACTTTTCAAAACTGATATTTTCTTGGAGGTAATTAATCTCTTATTTCAAATTTAGTTTCCCTTGCGAAAAATCTAAAACTAGGGCAATGCTCATTTACATTATAAAATACTTGAGATTATCACATCCTTTTGCATAAACGATATCAAATAAGTGCACTTATTTCATTGTCTAGTCTAGCTTCTAATGTCTAAGGTTGTCGCTGAGTATTAATATTATTCTCATTTGATAATTTTTCTGCAAACACTTTGACGTTTATGACTTTTTCAAACACTACCATTGGACAATAGTTCTCGTGCGGCATTGTTTAGTCTTTCAAGTTGACTGCTACAAGCATTTTGCACCTTCTCCTCTACCTCCCTAAGTTTTATTTTAAGATATTCTATAAAGGAATTTACCCACTCGTCTAAATTCTTTTCTACGTTATAATATAAACCCAGGAGAACTTTCATCAAAATCTCTTTATATTGACCTGCATTGCTGCAAATTTCCGCCAAACCTTCTCTTATACTTGCTTTAATGAAATCCCATAAGAATTCAACTGCCCTAACTAGCAAATTCGTACCAGAATATTCTTCTTGAATTAGGACTTTAGCTATCTTCAGAGCAAGGATGAGGAGTTTAGAAAATATCACATCAGCCTTATCCAAAGGGCTTATGTCAGTTAAAACATAAACAAAATCCTTCAAAAGTGTTTTTCCAAAAGCAACTAATTCAAACGCATGACGCGTAATGAATTTCGCAAGTGCACTTTCAAAAATGCTTTCATTCTCAATCTTGATTACAGAAGTTGAAGGTACGATGACAGGTTTTAAAGGAACTGGGTTGGCCAAATTTAGACTTGTATTCATGCCTTTAACAAAATCTGCTGGATTCATTAAAGTCTTTCCATTAACTAAAATTTTACCTTCTACGAAAGCAGGTTTCACACCTTCAGAAGCGAAACTCTTTTTGTTTCTAAGCATTGAAGAGAAAAATTCGTCCTTGTTCTCTATTTTGTTAATACCACGAATTATCTGCTCCTTTGCTCTTATCGGATCGGATGTGACCGACTTTGTAGTTTTGACCATTTTCTGGAATTCTTTCCTGTGTCGATTGCTTCTCAAGCTTGTTTCAAAATCCTTTATAAGAGAAGTTTGCTGGTTTTCTATTAAGGTCTTCGTGAATTTTATATTGACAACTGAGTTTCCAAGTAACAGCAAAGTTGCTGCAAGATTGATGACTTCTTGGGCAGAAACAGTTTTGTTTTCTTTAAAATTTTCGTATATGTTGTAGACTGATAATCCTGCATTGACTGTTGTTGCACCTAATGTTGTAAACTGAACTGCATCATGAGAATATTCGGCGAATTTGCTGATAGAAGTTCCATTTTTTATGGCTCTCGAAAGAAGGAATGAACCTCCAGTTGATGCAACTGCTAAGGTACTGGTGGCTATTCCCAGCCAGCAATTTAATCCTTCCTTGTTTGTCACATTGATTGATTGATCATGTTTGGAACGATCTACCAATTCATGAGAACTCCTTCCAATTGTCCACAGGGAACTTATGCCCACTCCAACCGAACCTAAAATTTATAATATAATTTATATTTTGATAAGCAAGCTTGAAATTAAATTAAAATTAAGTAAAGGAAATATTGGTTGAACTAGGTTCAATTGAAAGGTTTAACATAAAAACTTGCCTGCAATTGTGGTAGCAGCACCAATCGGATTAAATACACCTGCAATACCAATTACCATACTTCCTAGTCCAATCAATGTACTTGCTTTATCAAATACACCTACAAGTTTTTTTTTAGAAGCAGGTGATTCGTGTGATTCCACCCAAACATATGATGCTTCCTCTGTCCACTGTTCTTCCTCCTCCCCTTGATATTCTCCACCATAAGGTACAACCATGAGACAAACGGGTAAAGCATTTGTCGTTAAATAATCGGACCAGCTTTTATAAACTCTAGCATTATCATCAATGTAATAAACTTGCAATTTTGTACTTTCTTGATTCTCTTCGATGTCCTCTTTATCAACATCCATTTTTTCATCTTCCTCATTATTTTTTTCTTTACCTTTTTCCTCTTTATCTACTTCCATTTTTTCTTCCTTCTTCTTGTCATCTTTCTTCTTTTTCTTTTCTACAATGTTCTTCAAAACTTTGAAAAATGGAATTGGGTGTACGTACTCCATGAGAATATCTCCATTGAAATCTTTATCAGTCTGCATTTTATCAATTGCAGCCTTTATTGAATTCTCACGCAGTATGACATTGTACATCAAACTACAGAGAATTTTCTTATCTTTCGTGTTCTGAGTGCCATGTTCTACAATTTTCTCGTAAATTTTTTGAATGTTTTTCATCTGTGGCGATGTGTAATCAAAAGAAATGTTTTCAGCTGACTCACAAAGTTTATTATCTTTCACTTCGGGTGGTCCATAAAGAGCTGTACCGATGTAATTTTTGAGGACGTGAGGTTTTTGAGGATCATACTCATTCCAGTCGCTCAGAATTTCGTAAAAATCTTGTTGGTATCTGGTTGCAGTAAAGACCATCAATTTCTAAATAAAAAAATAAGATATTTATTAACTGAAATCTGAATTTTAGAATAACAATCAAATTTCATCTCCTCATTTTATTTGTTTACGAAGGTTAATGATGTAATGCCTTAAATTTAGTAACAATCTATACACATGATTATATACATATAATCTGCATACACAAATACATGAGAGAAGAATTAATACAAATGATTAAAAACATAATGTAATTAATAATCAATCTCTTACAAACACATTTATGAAATAAAATTTAAAAACGTACCTTCACTTCTTCAATATCTATGAAGTTTTTCTGCTTATTCTTTGATGATGCCATATTATTTTATAGCAATAAATTCACACTATGTATACTACTAAATCCACTTTTTAATAAATCTGAACTTAATAAAAATGTTGTACCTGCGAAGATTAAAATTCAATTATATGATGTATAATAACGATATTAGAGAAAAAAAAAATAGATTTTCATTGTTTACAAATTTGTCATGAAAAAGTAATACGATTTTCCATAAAACTTACAACGCACTGCGCGAAAAACTCCTCGAATTATGTGAAACTGTATAAGCAATAGCAGTTACAAAATGCATATCCAAAGAACCAAACTTCGAAACAGTACTGATTTATCTGGACCTTCTTCGTAAATCCCCGAAGTAACTAAAGAATTCTATGGACTAACTGTGAAAGCTGTAAATTCACGTGTGTTGGGACTTTTGTGCATTTTATGCATAATTTTATGTAACTGTGTATCGTCCGTGTTTACATTTGTGCTAAGAAACAGTTGCCAGCGACGGCAGCGACGCCATTGCTAAATTTACAGTCTAGCCAACGGAATGAATTGAAAAACAATAAAAAACGGTGTTTACTGTATCCATCAGTAATAAGAAAATGTATAAATCATGATTGCACGTTGAATAATTATTACAAAGATTCAGTTTCGGATTTTCTTGTATTATCATTATCGATCAGGGGATTTCTTCATAAAATATTTTAAATTTTTAAGTTGGTACAGTCAAGGTCATGTGTACTTGACTTCCACGGTAGTACACATTAAAAGGGGCGCGTAGATTCAAATTTCATATATAAAATATATTTAAAAAAATAGAAATAGTTAATATTATTCTTTAAATATTGCACTCTAATGACTTTAGTCTGATTTTAAGAATCAAGTTATTTCGAAATGATGCAATAGTCACATTTGTGATGTCATATTATCGATTCTGTAATATCTTTTGCTTGCAGAATTTTCCAATAGATGCCAGCAATGTATTGTTTTTGAATCTGTAATTTTAACATTGCAAACACGTTATGAAAAATAAAAATGTGATAGGCAAAAACATTTTTTTAATGTTTTAATTAAAACTTTAATTCTTTGATTCACTGATTTCGTGACGTATTTCAAACAATTGAATGCAAATAAATTTGATTACTCTCCATTATTAACATTGTATAAAAATCCCTCTTCACTCTCACAAAAACATCAATTTATACTCTTAAATTCGTAATATTATGGCCGGGATTTGGTCCGAACTCAGTCATAATTAAGATAAATTGTCAATTTTACCATTTAAAAAACTATCACTTATTTCTAAACGTTTTTCGTGATAAAGTTTACCATTTGAAATAGTCCTATTTTATTCTGAATCGTTTTCTTGAAGAAATATATAGTAAAAAGTGCTGCCTTTTCAGAGCGCAAATCAACCTTGCCGAAATAGCACTTTTTGTTTTGATGTCGAGTTACATTGTGCCATTTTCTTTTTTCCGTGTGATATTCTGAATGTCGAGCCCTCATTCTTGATAATTGTATGTTTGTTTCACTTTAAGCCAGTTTTTAGGCTTAAATTTAGTTTTAAGCTCAAAAACTGTCTTAAAATGAAACAAACTGGCTTAAAATGTAACACAAACTAGTCCTTTCGGGCTTGATTTAAAACTTTTTTTTTCTGTGTAATTATCATCTTGCATCGCGATATAAGATGTTAATAGGACTTCTCGAGAAAAAAAATATATGAATAATATATTATATCTATATCTGCTGTCTAAGCCCTTGACTTCCGAGGATACAAGCTCGGATTTCAAAAGATCGCATAAACATGCATGGGAATATACAAGACCCAACCCAGGCATTGTGCACTTTTCTGGACCTATTTAATTTACGAAAAATATCTTTGTAGATATTTTAAAAGAGAAAGTTACTATCGTACTTTCAATTATTGAAAATCCCATTCAAAGTCCTGTCAAAATACTTGGCAATCTTTCTAAAAAGCAACTTTAAAAATATTGATATTGTTCTGTTATTCTTCTGTAGAAAACAAATGATTATATATATGATGCTAAAAATTATTTTCAGACTTTATCGATCTCGTAATTGATTGATTGGCTGACGGTTTAATAATCTTTATAGGTGGAAAATAAACCTTGATGTCCGTAGCTCTCGAGCGTGAAATTAAACGGTAACTGCGATATGATGCGCACAATATAAAAATATGACTTAAGATCTTTATCTTCTAGTCCATTGATGAATCCGATGTGCTTAAATGGTTTAATTTTATACCGATCTTTTTATTCAGATCTCTTCCGAGAAAGTTATTTTTTCTAGAGCAGTACTAATTCAATTTGTTTCCTGGAGTTCAAGAAATTTAACATTCGTCTCCGAAATTATACATATTGAAAATAAAATTGTGGAACTATCGAGGAAATCTAAAGATTTTTCAGTAAAAATAGTACGAGAGAAAGTCACGAGTTAGATATGTAGTTTAGTAACTAAAGCTTGCAGAATTAATGATGTACATATTCAAGATCTGAAGCATTTCTCAGTTAAAAAAGTTTGAAAGCAAGATATAGGAGTTACATAAGTAAAAGAAAATAAGATTTTATAAAAAAAACCTTCATGACAATGACAAAATTTCGAAATTTGTTCAAGTTTAGCAAATATATAGGACAATGTGGTTTTCAACAAAATCTAATATTAGCGAGTCTGATTCTAGCTCAAATACCTGCTTGCACTCATAACTCTCTATTATTAGCCACAATAACATTTTTTTGGTAAAATTATAACATAATGGACCAAAAATTATGTTTACTACAAGAAAAAATATATCTGTATATTACATAATACATATATGTATTTAGATTCTTTTTTATTTGACCAAATAATTTCTAGTTAATAAAAAAATGGCCTTTTCGTATCTCTTCCAATAATTTTATGCAGAATCCCTTTTCCGAGTTTTGTAATCGACTCTCCTTATTCGTTCGTTGACTCGCAGTTCAGGGCTAGGCACATTGAATAATACTACTATCACATTCATAATGCGCGTACTTTAACGTAAAACTGGGACGTCCATTGTGCGTACAATACAGTGTTGTACTAAACAATTGTGGGAAATGTGGTAAAAAAGAATTTCACTCTTCTTTCACGTCATGTGTTGACAACCAGAAGCATCACGAGTCGCTGATTTCGCGACGTATTTCAAACAACTTGTCCAAAAATGGAACACTCGGATATCCTTATAAACAGATAATTATTTTTGAGCAACAGCACGTCACAAAAAACCTTTCGTAAAGCTTCTACACAAAAGACTAGAAAGCAATAAACATTCAAAAGTATGAATCCATATAAATTGGATTACTTTGTATCATTAAAACTTTATCCCTCTTCACTTTCAAAAAAAACTCAATTAATGCTCTTTGGAATAATGTTAACTCGAATTCAACCCTTGCACAAAAATTTTATTTCAGCATAAAATATTATTGGCCAGCAATAATCTATATTCTAAGGAAATAGACGGATAACAGGATTTAATAAGCATATGAATAAAAACAAAGTATCTTTTGTTTTACATTTTAATCATATCCGAGAATTATTAGTTTATAAATACGAAACAAGATTTTTTACTTTCTCTACGCACTACTATCGTAAATTCACGTGTATATAAACATATATTATATTTGCAATGCAATATCTGCTAAAAATAATTTATAATCAGTATCATTTATATCTTCCTTATATCATTACAATATCTTTAATCTTTATACTTTGTTTTGTGACTATTCGTGTCAAGGCCACCGAATTTAGGGGTTCGGTGATCTAGCCTCTTCGCCTTACACACTCTGCGGCCTAAAAATAACCCCTAAAGGAGAAATAAAAATTCCTAAATTCGCTCATCAGATTTCCGTGAATAGACACTTCATTCCAAAGGCATTTCAGATGTGAAATATTATAGCCTGCATTCGGTATCTCGCTCTCTCGTTACTAGAAAATCGAAACCAAAATCGATTATCTATTCAAGGCATAAATTAAAAAGTAGATTCTATTATGTAATTCTTTTTCCAAAGAAAATTTTTATTATTCGAAAATATTTATAATATATATTTATTATAATTATAATCCATGATAAGATAATCGATTTTGATTTTGAAAATAATTTTTGTCCGATTTCGTTGAATGAAATTATACATACATATATTTTTGATGTGCATGAATTGTGTACAATGCACATTATATAGATAGGCGTGCAATAAGGCCTCGTAAATTATAACGTAGGCGTGTTTGTATATAATATAAAGTTCACTTTTAATGTGTACATATAACCACAGATCGAGCTAAGGCTATCAAGTGAGGCACTAGAGGGTTTTCCCTTCCAAGTTGTAAATTAATTCAACTTAGTGAAAAGAGAAAACCCAGATTTGCTCTAAATTTAAAATTGAGGCCGACCACAATTGAAATAAATTATTAAATGAAATAAAAAATATTACAAAATTTTGAGTTACATTTTGTTTAAAGACTAAACATTAAAATAAAATGTAATAATTATAAAATATATTAATCTCTGATAGAAAAATAAGCATATAATGAGGAAATCAGAGCAGTGAGAGATCTGAATAATTAATTTGCAGAAATTCAATTATCGTAACGCGGACTTTATCCAATCTGGAATGTGAACCGTAAATACAGCTAATTAATCTAAATTTGTCTTTCCAATTATTCGAATATTGAATAGAGTACCGCTCTAAAAAGTATTATCGGCCGACCTCTGTTTTCTCTTTGCAGTGTTTTATCATCTTTAAGAGTCTTAATTTATTTTATACAATTAGAGCATTCATATTAGGCATCAGCTTAATTTAATACTTATGTGACGAAAAATCAAAATGCATTGATAGAGAATACACTATCCAAAATGTATTGAACCATTGCTTATCAGAAAATGCAGATTTGACCCTTGCTCTTAAAACTTAGAAAGATATTGTACTTTTATCGAAACACATCCATTTCAGATGTTCATCTCGAGACTCACACATATGAAATAATTTACATCGATGTCTCGGCAAGGACATACTATTAATTAGTGTACAAAGTTCTTAGGAAAATAGCTCATTTCGCGATTTACAAATTACATACTTGTTATATCTCTTTTATTAAGAAAAATTTCAGTAGTTGGAAGAATTTATCAAGGTTTCATCAGCTTTTCGAAATAATATTTCATTGAAATTTACGATTTGCTCAAAATGAAAGTATCTATAAATGTTTTTATGTACATTAGTTTATTTATCATTTCAGATACTACTTTTCTTTGGTTTAATTCTAAATTCTACTTTTGAGGTATAAAAGGTGAAGTTTCAAGGAAAAAAAACTGAACAGTTCTCAAGAAAAAGCCTTTCTCTCGAGAGCAATTGTCATGCTCAAGTGATTCGGTGACAATTTCTTCTTGAGAGAAACTCTATCATGAAGACGCACTGGCATGAGAAAATCTTTGTATTTTAAATAAAAACAACTCTGAATCTCGTTTTTTTTCTGATCTACAAGTGCCAGATCACCTCGCAATATGCTGGTCAATGACTCAATAAATTATAGTTATAGTGAGCCTTAAGGTCAAGGTTTCTGAAAATTACTATTGAAAATACGATCATCTGTAAATTTTCGTTGATTACTTGACGCAAATTTTGATTGATAAACTGATCCCACCTACTTATAATTAATCAAGAATTATACGAGTAATGCCCATTTTATAACAATGAAAGAAGGGAAACTGAGGATGGAAATGGCATATTTTATTAGAAAAAAAATTCATATCTATGTAAAAAATAAACAAACAAAAAATCGAAATTTTTTTTCCATATATATAAAACTTTGAAACAATCATTTGTTTGATTTTCAAAAAGAAATAGACTTATTTTTATTCCTTCTCCATAAAACGTGCCATTTTCACTTACAATTTTATTTGAAGCTGCATTTTCTCATTGAGCGAGAAACATGTTCAGATTTCCTTGCCGAGACTGAAAATATAAGTCTAAGGGGATACTTGAAAATTAAAAAAGCGTAAAAAAGCGAAGACCACGCGGAACCTGATTGAAGACAAATCAAATTGATGTTACGTAATCTACAAAGTCTATACAACATTGAAGGAAAGATCAGAAAGTGCTAAACACGGGGTAAGTTCCTAATTTTGAACTTCCAACACTGTAATGAAAGTGAATGTTATTAAACATTCAAATACTAAAGTGCAATTTCACTTTAAAATACATATATTGTGATTTTAATTGAAAAAGTTATATACCCGCCGAATTTAAACATTCTGAGATCGATCCGACATTGCCGATCATTCCTGAGAGTACCCTCGTGTTTTATCAGATTGGAAACTTGGCAAAGGATCGAAACACGCGGTAACAGACGAACACTGTGAATAGAAGCCAGTTTTGTGTCCATCCGTAAAAAGTACGTATCGCGTATCGACTAAGTAATTACAGCCAAGCTTCCCGCTCAGTCCATTCATCTAATCACATCCACACATCCAGATCATCGACCAAGATCCCCCCTAGCACCCTTTTCCAGAAAATTCAAAGATGTTTTCAATTAAATGATGTCAAGGTATAAGTTTCTGATAAAATTATTCATTTTACTTCCGATAAAAGTTTAATTAATAATATTATGATCCCAAAAATCGCTATACAATTATTTCTGGAACCCATTTTGGTGCTAGTAGAACCTCAATCCTCAGATCCACTTTCCCGAGAGAAAAAGTGGACAAATTTTGCAGATTTTAAGAGAACTTATGTACTGTTTGTCACTTGATCGCAAGGGTTCAATCTTCAGAGAGAAGGTACCTTTTTTTCACTTCCAAAGCGTTCTATCAAACACAACATGGTAAGGTTCTTCAGTACTCTAACAAAGTACCTCCAGCTATAAATTTTACTTCATAAGAAAGACCAACAACACACTTAGGCATGTACCCAAAGCAAAACCGAGTCTATCCGCACCACCCGTAATCGTTGGAAGATTGGGTATACTGCCATCTGCGTAGTACTGGTAGTTCCTGGACATGGCGTTGGACTTGACGATCCTGAAGTTGTCGTGAGCGATGTTGTATTTATTGCTGATGAGCATCTGTAGCCTGTTTGTCACACACCACAAGTAACCATCTTCATCAAATGCGAAGCTGTCGGGCCACTGCATGTGCGTATGATCTCTCACAAATATCCTCTGACCGTTGGCAAAAGACGGTAACTGGTATCCTGCATTTCCACGCTGGCTGGTGTTCCAATAAGCGATAGCATCATCAGCCAACAAACCATAGTACAGAACTCCAGTAGCTGACATCGCGATTCCATCAGTTTGAGAGCTTTTTCTTCCCAGTTCCTTTACAAAATAGTTAACATCCTCTGTTCTGCTCCTGAGAACTGAAGCAGGAATCGCGTAGAGAAAGAAGGAAGAGAGTGGGGTGTAGAAAACCATTCTGTCTCTCACGCTTGCAGGTGAAAGGGCAATTCCGTCCACGTGCATGTGTCTGTTGACGTAGGTCTTTTCTACCATGAAGCTTGTCGCTTCTTCCTGAGCCCTCATAGAATGATGTCTAACTTTCCAGGAAGTGTTATTGCTGAGGGAGTAGACAATGATTCCAGGGTCTTGATCACTCGAATCGGTAATATAGGCAAATCCACCATCCTCATGATCAAGGACAATATCATTGAGGTAAACATGTTCTCTGGATGCAACTTCCGGTGGAAAAACGATGCTCCTAAGAACATCACCGCCGTTTTCGAGATCAAGTATTACCAAACGAGGAGGACAATTGGCTTTCGGATCCATGGTCAGCGTATGAACTCTTCCAGTATCAAGAACCCACATCCTACCCATGGGATCAATCTCCATGCCCTGCACAAACTGCAAGGCACCACAGTCCCCAATTTCCTGCATTTCCCAATTCGGGAAGGGCCTCAATTTCGGTTCGGTGAAGTTCAACTTCACAGGACCGGTGGGACTGAAGACCTCTACAAATTCTGGTACCGCCGGTGTCACAGCTAGGGTTACCGGCACTCCGTTTCTTAATCTTGGGATCGCGAGGTACATCTGGCCCTTCCATATCTTGACCCCAGTGATTGCATTGTTCGCCGGGATGTACTCAAAACGTTTCAAAGCTTTTTCTTTAGCTTCTACCGAGGGCCATGTGTAATTGATATATTTCCACTGAAAAGTCACTTTAAAGGTGTCGTGGAAACACTGACCTATCGCGAGAAGAGTCGCTAAAATCACGATGTGTTTCAACATTGTTGACAAGTTTTTTTGTAACACTGTAATCCAATAAATAAACTCTGCGGTCACTTATACGACCATTTATCGGACCACTTTTGGATCACTGCTTCGACCACTTGTTTTTAGAAAAGTATTTTAACATATAACTTCGCGAGCGGTAAGCCGCTATTCTGGGTGATGTATTCCGCGGATTTTGGCGTGTGCCAAGTGTGTTACTTAAAGTGATTCTGTTAGCTGATCATGTGCGCAGTCCATAATGTAGGGCGCTCGCGTTTTGACTGACGAAGACGCGGAGCGTCGCCCAGAGAGACGTCGTCCCTCCGGCTCTTTTTACCCCTCCAACGCGCCGGTCTCTCCTCGTGACCCCACCTAGGTGACTATGTCCCCCCTGACCACGGATCTTTTACCAGTTTACCTCCCTTTCCATTGCATCGGCCTGTAACGTGCAGTGTATCGGCGAGGATAGATCACAAAATGCAAATAGACGTATTACCGGGTTACTCTCAAGGTAGAGATGAATCATGACACTAGATCAGGATGAGACATTGATGGCCTTTTGTAAGAGAGGTGGCCTTGAGAACTCACCTTGCAAAGTATAATAAAGAGACAATCTACGTAGCTGACATTATATTTATTTAAACTGGACCTCGGAGACTGTTAGAGATTTTGCGAATCGCGTATGTCACAATAATTTTAGCAAATTCGAGAAGAATAAAAAATAATTCAGACTATGTAACTCGAAGAATATGTAAAATATGGCATGGGAAATCAAAAGGAATCAACCAGAATTCCAAATTAAATTCAGAAGAATTCAAATAAATCATTGGGAATGTTCGTAAGGAACTTTAGTGGAAAATTGTATTATAAAATTTCAGGGGAAACTTTCTCGGAAGATCAAGGTTTTGTAAAAATGTTTTGGTAAAATGCTAATTTTATTATATTAGCTTTGAAAGCTTATTCAAAATGAAAATCAATCAATTTCAAGGTCAGATTCAAGGACTGGTCTCAAAATACAATAGTACTCAAAAAAAATCCACCGTGATTTATTTATATAATAAATCCCCTTCCCCCCAAAATAGAGAGCACATTCTAAAAAAAACTATAATAAAACGAACATAAACCTGTAAACATAATAGCTTTCAAGCTAGGCAGCATTTTGTTCTTCGACGAAAATATTAAGAGTGCAACAGCTGCACAAACTACTAAAAAATCTAACGATCGCTTGTGGTGAAGAAGACCCTTCGATGTAAAAGTCGTCACGCGCGAGTAAGGGGTAAAAATATTCTCAAGTTTACTTTTAGTGTTATATGTACCAGCGATTTTGTATCGAATAGACTGTTAAGTGATTTATCTTTTAACAGCCTATAACATCAAACAACACGAAAGTTGAGTGATGTTATCATACATTTCATTCGTAACATTTATGTCATGCCTATTTCATTATTAATAAATAATACCTGGAATGTTTGACTTATTGACCATTTGGAAATTCATCTCACCAACCCTGCAACAGAAAAGGAAAAATTCGTTTAGTTTTTCACAAGATTTGCTTTTATCGATAAATAAATCTCAATATCCCGATGAATAATTTTGAATTATAATTATATAATGACTTGCTAAATATAATATTCGAAATTAGAAGAAGGGCCTGGGAAAAATAGAAGTCATCCCTGAGAGGGGACAAACCAGATTTATCTGAAAAGGACGACAGTAAAAGAACTCGGGGTAGTACCCTTTTGAAAGTCGCCAACGAACTTTCTTTTCTTCCCTTAGATTTTTATCAGATTCTACTACTAGAGGGGAAATCAAAATGAAATTAATTGCACGTAGCGTGCACTCAGAAAATTAGAGCCCATTGAGTTATCTGATTACTTGATATATAAACGACTATAGTAAACTGCTATCCATAACTTTTATTGAAATCTTATGTATATAAGACAAATCCAATTATGAGAAGTTCCAAGTTACGAGTATTTTAGTCTCGTCATTTTTTTTCGTAGACAGAAAATAGACTAAAGGTAACTTAAATATAGTCTAAAGGAAATATTGATTTTGGCCAGAGTGCAGATTAAATATTCGTCATTTCTAATACAGGTTCGCAAAATTATATAAACTGTTACACACTGAATTATTGTGCTGTACAAAAAATTATCCCCCAGCCCTAAACCATTGCGGACACAGAAGAAGAATACACGAAAACAAAATGTTGTGACACAAACTATTGACTCAACGTGGGTATACACTTGTGCATTCCAAGTGCAAATATAATCTTCGTCTAAGCAATTATGGTGTTCTTACAACATATGCAGTGTCAATGAAAACTGTACATAATTAAAGCGAAAGATGTCTATTTCACAAAACCACTATGGCAATATTATTAGGCAATAAGTTATAACAAATGCAAATTATATTCAGAAGAGAATTGTATTTTTTTCAATCTAAGAAAAAAATGCATGATTGACGTATGTATATGGAATTACCAGATCTTATACTGTATTATAAAGTTCAGAGAACAAGTGATTCTCTTATGAATTAAAGTAAACTATTGATGTTCTAAAATACTTCAGCCTTACTGTATCAATTTTGTCATATATTAATTTGAAGAAGTGACTAAAAATATGCGTAATAAGAGAAATCATAGGCAAACAAAAACATAACTTCCTAATTTCACAATTTTCAAGGTGGAAAGTATAACTATCATTTTTAAATATAAGCGTGAGCTAAGGCTTTAGTGTAAATACATTATGAAAAACTAAAAAAAGAGTTGAACTCGGACCCTTGGACTTCTATAATAATATATATGTATACTATGACTTTTTTCTTATAAATTTTTGAAGAGAATGGGATTCTTGATCGGGAATTATATACTCTGAAGTAAAATTGGAAGGTGCGTAAGATGCAATTATGCAATGTTTATGTGCGTCTAGTGAAGACTGTTGTTCGAACCTGTGCAATAAGGTTGCATCACTAGATTGATGTAACTTTCAAAAATACTCGCATACAGCCTCCTCGTTCCAGAATGGGGCGCGGTAGAACTATAGAGCTTAGAACCTAGACGCGTCACATTCCTATTCTATAATCCTACTTCGTTTCCCTCTAGATTATAGAACTATACATAAAGACGACAAACAACCATATACCAAGTTCCGCAATTACCTCAAGGAGACCCACAGCATCGTTTGAAAATAGTTTTAACTACTTTTGCACATACCAGTAATCTCGTTAGGAGTTTTGTAATTAACGAGAAATCAACTATGGTCATAAAATCTACCACTTTTAATTCATCAGAATACCAACCGTGATTTAGAACTTTTCTAATTTCTTGTGAAGTGCTCGTTATACAGAAATAGCCCTAATAATTTAAAGTGGGGTTCTGACGAGGGTCTATTCGAGATATCTATTGTCAATAAACATATTATAGACCATGAAAAAGTACATTTCTCCAATTTCCATCTTTAGTACTAATGGATGATCTAACAATTGATACTATGCCTCGTAATTTGAACTATATATTCCTTTAGAATCACATCTTGGAATCATGCAATGGCAATCATAGTTATTGCTATAATGTTATGCGATCGCATACATATAGGTAATTTTATTACTGTTATAACATTACATTACACATCCATCTAAGTCACTTGACCGTTATACGTTATACCATATTTAATACTATGTATAATATAAGTACAATTGATCATGCGACCGTGATGACGAATTTCGCTCGCTCATTCTGAATTCTGGAATCATAACATGGGTGTGTTATGGACATACTTTTCGAACATACTTTTCGTTCGCACGTACTAATCTAGGACACTTTTCTTCCTGAACTTCTGCACGTGAGAATAAATATACAGTAGGGATTATCTAGGGGAATTTGAACAGCAAGGAAAAAATATACTTTCCTCAAAGACATTGCTTTTTTCCTTCTTTAACCAGACATCTAATATTTTTCCATACAGAAACCTTGAAAAGCATTATTCAATATCGAGGTCAAATAAAATTTTCCTGGTGATTAGCATACAATAATAAAAGAGAAGGTCAAAAAATATTTAGTCTTATATCGTCTGTAGACAGTTATGAAATATATTTATCGAGAATTTTGATCAGTGAAAAATTGTAAATGGTGCCAGGAGAGCGGTGTAAGAGAATCTCGATTCTATGCAAATTAAATTGCTTATTAATATTACCGATGCGTCGCAATTATTCAGTCTCCATCGACTTGCCACTTCGTGCGGGGGGATTGACGCTTAGAATTATTTAGAGACGTGTTAGAATGTGGGGTCAGAATTATTGGAGCCTCTTGTCCACGATGCTGTCACTCATTAGCTAATTGGTGGACGCACAAATGGTCGTTGGACTTAATAAGACCGATACGTTTCAGCATTCGAATTTTGAAAAAAAAAGTATACGCTTTGAAAATCTCGCCGATGCGAGAACCGTTTTAAATTCCTGCTTACATTTTACTGATTTTAGTACATCTGTCACGTTGGACTTCGTATAAAGAAGAGAGAAACAATTGTCAATGATTTCCGGATAACTTGAGTACGCCTTTGTACTTAAATTAAACAAGAAGCGTGCGACTTTGAAGAGTGCTTATGTAACTTGTGAGGAAAATCAGATGATTAATTCCTTTGTGTAGCTCCAAAAAGAAGAAGACTGATAAAATAATAAACAAATACATACAATCAAATATACATTCAGCATTGAGATAGAAGTTACATTTTTATACGCAAAAGGCAGAACTTTAGTTCTATTTATGCTGCATGTATAACAGGGCAATTTATTGAATGACTTAATACTTTGCTTAAATATGATAATTACTTTAGTATGATAAGCATTTCCCGTATTTCGTATAAGGCATACAGGTGACTTAAGTTAAGTAACAAATGAATTAAAAATGACAATTAGCGACCTTAAACAATCACATGGAATTAGTAAAAGGTGTCATGCAGGATTTCTGAAAGGAGAATCCGTTCCGCATCGTTGACAATAACAATTGCTGACCTTGTAATATTTATCTCAATGCATTTTTTCACTCTCCCGGAAAGTAAACTTGTCTTAAATTACTTTATTATAATAATATTGACGTCATAGAATAAATTCACATAAGAGAAATAAAAAAATTACACTTTTCCTTCAGATTTTTTTATTATTTATTAATAAATAAGTGAACATGTTCATCAGATTTTATTCCACCCTTGTTTTCTAAGTATTTCAAGCTCGAAAACAAGCATACACCTTCACATGAAAATTAAGGTCACGGTTTAGTTGGCTCGAGAATTTGATGACTACAGAATTGGTTCCTATTGCACCTTTGATGATATTTGCTCTTGCTTTAGTTTTATTAATTCCAACAGTTCCAAGATCGACAGCAATAATCTCCGTAATTCTTTGTTTTGGTGAAACAGTGAAAGGTTGCGAGACAACCCGGAAAAATCCCGGTACTTTTTGTACACGTATGTCCCTCGTAAATGCCTCTTTTTGGCAAGGTTCACCTTTTCCCATGTAAAAAGCACTTGAATGTGGTAACAAACCGACACTATTTGCATATTCCACATTGAGAATCATAACGCTAACAAATGTTAAACAAATCATCATCTTGAGCAACGCCATTGTTATAACAAAGAATGAAGCTCACTTTTATTTTATACAAATTTGAAGAGACTTTTCTAATTTTGCTAACTAATATTTAGTAATAACAGACTGAAATTCTCGAATCTTTTATATAGCTGGAAGCAGAATCTCGACGCAGTTTTAGAATTGTTATTTCTTCATTTGATAAGACAATCATAAAGTTTATTTACACAATTTTCATGTACAAATCATGTTAATGAAATATTAGCTATAACTTTGACGTCATTTACACGGTAATAAACAAAAAACCAGCTTATTATGGAGATGAATCCAATGAAATTTCGCCAGCAAATCCCTTTCAAAATCTTCAAATTTTATAAAACCCCAAGAACTCCATAGTAATGATCATATCCATCATGAAAAAACTTGTACCACATTATTTTATGGTTTTAGCCTATAATAATATCGGCTTATATTTTTTGTTATTTCCAAAGTAGAACTTTGCGTTGATTACAATTTATTGACCTTTCGAAATACTAAACTAACATTTCGCCTGAATACATAACATTCGGAATACATAAAAACTTTAATTATGCGATCACGTGAATTATTTTATATTCCTATTATAAAAAGATGAAAGTGATGACGGGGCGTATTTTGAATATGGCACGTGACGCGGGAAATCTTAAATCTTAAATAAATATTGTAGCAAATGTGCGCGCGGAGCGCGCATTTAATCTCGTGCAGAAAAAAAATAACATATTCTTTACTATAATAACTTAGAAAAAAATTTCAATATTCCTTCGTTAAAATCTTCGTAACGAATTTAGTGGATACTTAATTCTTATTTCAGTTTTTTATAGTAAATTCCTATCTTTTTCAATCATATCTCTATATATCTAAAGTACAAAAACAGGGCCCCTTTCTCCCTTCATAGAAATCTGAACTACACATATAATACATATTGTACCCCATATTTTGTGTTCAACAACTTTATTCAATCTGAATGCTTTCTTTCATCCTCCCTTCCAAATAATATGCAATGTGCATTGCTATATTGCCGACAGAACATAAATGCAACCATGATATTCTTGATCGATAATCTCACTCTAAAAAATTACTGAATTGCTATTCCTCAAAGTGCCATAAACACCAATTACAAACACATTATCTTTGTCATAATCTATTGTTTAAAAAAAAACCTCAGCTTTGCGCTGCTCTTTATTGATTTTTTCGTGCGATAAAATTTATGATCAGCAAAAAATTCAAAGTTACTTAGTTTATAATTGATCGATACTGATATTTTGTCATCATGTAAAAAGTGCAATGTAAGATTACATACAAATCACATTTTTCAAAAGAACTTTGACTCATTTTCGTGATTAAGTGCTTCTTAGAAAAACAGCAAAAGCAACTTTTCTACTGACATAGACAAAAAATATACTTGACTCGTACATATTTTATCAATGTAGAGTATGTATATACACATTACACAAACCCTCCATGTCACGTACAACGCGCTTCAATCGGAACACGTGCGCCTCGCAGATGGTCATAGATTATAGAACATCGTCAGGATAGGACAGGATTTATGAAATGGCACCATAGCCATTACTTTTATGAGTCTGAACTTCCTAACGATAACGAATAACGAAAAATATTTTTTTTTCAAACTTATAAAAACTATTATATACCATTTAGTCACAAACTTTGCAAAAGTGTTACAGGTATGGCCAGCCCCAGACTAGACCATCTGATCTGCGCCAGATTAGAGTCTAAACGGTCTAGTCTGGGTCTGGCCAACGCCAGAAGATTTTTCCACTAGGGTAGCATTATGATTGAAAAATTCTGAACGTTCAAATGAACGAATTTTTGTATTGATTGTATTTGTATCTACAAAAAGTTTTTAAATATTGATTAATTTACATTGAAAATAATAAAGAATTAAATAAACTTGTAATCC
>UCOK01017810.1:0-10536 GCA_900474325.1 Synergus umbraculus
AGATAAGATGTTCGATGATTTTTATTAAAATATTAGGTGTACAACTTTGCTTCTGCCGTTTTTCGATAGATGACTGCAGCGGTAAGTGCCGGTTGAAATAGGCAGGTCAAAAATTTCATACAGTAAGCTTGGACATCTGTCAACATAACCACATCACCACATTAGTGAATTTGTGTTTGCATCAGAAGTGTATTCTCGATCGAAGATGTCAGTTTTCGAGCCAAATTCTCGTCATTTGCGGGAAGTGTTGATTTTCTGCTTTCATTTAAAGAAAACTGCGGCTGAGGCTCATCGAATGCTCTCAAGTGCTTACGGTGACGCTGCTCTTAGTGAAAGAACGTGTCGTGAGTGGTTTCAACGCTTTAAAAGCG
Organism: Synergus umbraculus; assembly: GCA_900474325.1. Classification (NCBI taxonomy): domain Eukaryota; kingdom Metazoa; phylum Arthropoda; class Insecta; order Hymenoptera; family Cynipidae; genus Synergus; species Synergus umbraculus. The sequence continues at coordinate 372 of UCOK01017810.1, forward strand.
GTGATTTTGACGTCGAGGACCGGCATGGCGGCGGAAGAGAAAAAATTTTCGAAGACTCTGAACTGGAGGCATTACTTGCTGAAGACTCGTGCCAAACGCAAGAAGAATTAGCAGAATCATTGGGAGTCACTCAACAAGCAATTTCGAAACGCCTCAAAGCCATGGGAATGATTTAGAAGCAAGGAAATTGGGTTCTTTATGAATTGAAGCCAAGAGACGTTGAACGCCGTTTCTTTGCTTGTGAACAGCTGCTTCAAAGACAGAATCTGAAGGGTTTTTTACAACGCATTGTAACCGGCAACGAAAAATGGGTCCACTACGTTAATCCCAAACGCAGAAAATCATGGGGAATGCCCGGAATGCCTCCACAACTACGCCCAGACCGAATATTCACGGTGCCAAGGTTATGCTCTGCATTTGGTGGGACCAGCTCGGTGTGATGTATTATGAGCTGTTGAAACCGAGTGAAACTATTACAGGGGATCGGTGTCGAACGCAATTGATGCGTTTGAGTCGAGCATTGAAGGAGAAACGGCCACAGTATCAAGAGAGACACGATAAAGTTATCCTGCAACATGACAATGCTCGGCCACATGTCGCAAAACCCGTCAAGACATACTTGGAAACCCTAAAATGGGAAGCCTTACCCCACCCGCCGTACTCTCCAGACATTGCTCCTTCGGACTACCATTTGTTCCGATCGATGGCACATAGCCTAGCTGAGCAGCATTTCCATTCTTATGAAGAAGTCAAAGAATGGATCGATTTGTGGATCGCCTCAAAAGACGCACATTATCAAGAAAAAAATGTATATAAACAATGTACCGGTATTCTTGTGCGGTACCACTTATATTTTATATTTTACAAACAGTTCTATAAAAAATATGGAAACAGTAATTGCCAATTATTACATAAACAACAATAATATTATTACCTTAAAATTAAACAACAATCATTCATTGTAAATATAAATATTTTATATTTATACTTACCACTCCCAAAACAGTGACACCATCCTCTGCAAACGTTTTTCCCTCCCACAAAATATCTTCTTTAAAAAAATGTCTCGCACACGCCGTGTCCACTTTTTACTACAAATTTTTTCCTTGGAATAGCTTTTTTCCAGGCTTTTAAATTTTCTTCACCTTTTGGCACGTAAAAGAAATGAACTTTTTCGGAGCAGCTGTCATAACCTGACTTACATCCAGGGGCAATACACCGTGTTCCACCCATTTTAATTATTTTAGAGCCAACTTTTGTATTAATAATATTTTTTAATTTTCACACTTCGATTTGTAACACACAAACTCGATTGTCATTACAAATATCAATTAAATTAATTTCAAACTAATTTTGCCTATGCTTGTTATGAAATAACAGGCTGGAAAGACTCCCAGCGCCATCTGCGCTCCACGCTTCATTTGACCGTATTAGTGAACTAACGTCGTAGCAGGGGGCTGATACAAACCTGTTAGAGACCACACAGCCCCGGATAAGACACATGTAGGAACCGAGTTCAAACATAATATCGAACCGGATAGAAACCGGGGACAAAAACCAGGGTCTATTCCCAGAACAACCAGATACGTTCCAACGTCTATCCGGTACTTATCTGGATTGTACCTGTCATTTTAAGCAGGGTGAAAATCATAGAGGCAGAGCTTCACTTGTTCTTTTGTAAGGAGAAATTGAAAATCCAAAAAGCAAAGCTCATGATAACCATATTTACGTATGAGGCATGACCAAAGAAATACACTGCTCCCTCAAATGTAGTCATGCCTCGGTTCGTCATTAGCACTTTATGAGTGAGTTTAACAGGTAAAGAAGTCAGGGTCGTATTAGGGTCGTATGTCGTATTGCGAGCTCCGCAATGATGTACATTGATGTCATGCGTCGCACATAACGCAAATGGTTGATTGGTTGCTTTTAAATGGTTACGTCTGATTGGTTACTTTCCGCGAATGAGTGAACCGACTGAACCACAGTGAAACCTGAGTTAAGGTACTGCTCACTTTGCAGCTACGGTAGTACCGAGCTAGGGACGCCTTCCTTTCGACTCCTCACCTCCCCTTGTCTAAGTTTGGGAGCGAACCCAAGTTCCAGAAAGACGAAAACTGAGTGAACTGCAATTGGTAGAGCAGTGTAATTATTACCAAGTCTACACAATCGTAATCAGCGATCTCAAGAACCCCGGAGCAAGTATTTCCAAACCGATTTGAGGAAATTTAGTTCCAGGGTGTAAAATCGTTAACATACAGCCGCCATATTGGATCCTCCATGTTGAATTTCATAATATGTCATATGGTTCGTCAAAGTACCTATGCAAACACAGAATTTAGGCCCAAAAGGAATATTTCAAATCAACCCTTTTATAATTTATTTTTAAAACATAATTTTTCATCTATGTTTTTCCTGATTCTCGACGCCATATTTAGTCAGCCAGCTTGAATTTCAAAATCCGCCCAACGGTTCTGAAAACTAGCCAAAATTTGTTAAATTTTAAGTCCAAACAAGATTTTTTAAAATCAAACCAATTTTGGGTAGCAGGGGGTGTCCGGTTGAAAAAGAATGCCCCATTTATATATATATATATTAATAATTTCTCTATCACCCGGAGCGGGCTGGGTCGCTGGCCGGAGCCCCAAAGAAATAAAAGACAATAAATAAAAGACAAAGTAAAGTTGGGCGCCAGCTAATCTAACTCAGCCGATTAGCGAGGTAAAATACAATTAAAAGCGACAAGCTAACTCGACTATAATTTAGAGCAATCGACTATTAATAAAAGCAAAGCAAAATAAGGCGTGGGACTTAGGAAGACCCATTTAAACAAATAATCATTGGTTAAGCGACTAATTAGTTCCAAATACATATTTATTTAACGAACTGTTACTCACATAAGTCGACTATAATCAATCTCGATACAATAAAGTCGTTTATAATACGATGAAATCCACACTCAATCCAAATCACACCACACACAAGGATTACAATTTTGTCGACGAATATATAAACTATAAAACCTCCTTTCGCCAGAAAGGGTGATACAAGAGTGAGTTCCTCACAGATGTTCGCGACCACGCAGAGTCGGTAAGGTTGCGCATTCGCTACCGCTTGAGCGCAAGACTTCGCTGCTAGTCGATAAGGAACCTACTATATCTTAAACTTTAAATTGATTCGTCAAAGACTCCCGCCTTGACGTTCACGGGAACTTGGATTTCTAATACACTAAAGTGACTTTCCCGTCACAAGTTTCATAATTATTTATATTTAATGAAAAAAATGCGTTTAATTCTCGTTTTAAATTTGTGCGCCTTTTGTCTATTAGAATTAATAATTATTAATGGAATTTTAAACCAATTTAAATTATTTTTAACTTATGGATAATTACCTTAAAACTCCTTAAAAGTCATTGCAAATAATTCAAAATTTCATTAGGTGTCTTAAAATTCTTTTGAAATTCCATAAAATCTTAAAATTCATTAAAAATCTTTTCAAAATGCTGATTTTGAAAGCATTTAAATGAACAGTAATAATCATCATAAATTTAAAATTAAGTTTGCCCCTCAATCCCATCGAATTATATAGAAATTAGGGGTCAAAAATTACTTTTTATTTTTGAAAGTATGAATGTAATGCATAGACCTGTATGTTTGAGCGCATAAAGCCTGCATAATTTTTTAATTTTCACCGCATAATCACCGCATAAAAGGCTCGAATTTTGGCGCATAATTCGGCATTATCGAATGCATAAAGTTCACATCCCTATTTATTAAGATACAACATTGAAAATTTCTTTATTTGAAGCTAATGCCTTAAGGTACGTTTTTCTGGTCTTAAATATTGACATTTAAAAAAAAATTTTTATTTTTACAAAAATTTAAGACCAGACAAACCTACATTAGCATATTTTCTTTAATTATATAAATTTTCGATTTGATATCTTTATAAATGTAGACGTAGCGTTACAGAGAAAAAAATGTCGGTAAGGTAGGGATCGGGTAAGTAATATATGCCTTTAAAAAGTACAGTCAAAGAAAAAAGTCGTCGTTAAGAGGTACAGTCACGAAAAAAAGCTTGATCAAACGATAGAGTGCAGGGTAGTAATTTTCGGGTGACATATTCAAACTCCATGTAAAATTCTCGCTCACGTTTATCCGAAAACTGGGTCATTACAGATAATATAAAAAAAGTCTGGAAATTTCTTTCGATTCAAATATATTTATATAATTTAAAAATAGTACAAAATAATGTTTATCTAACATTGTGCGAATTTGATTATTTAAAATGTCTGCGAAGAATTTATTTGAAAAATAATAATTTTTTTATTAAAATAACACAGCCCTACAAAAAAGTGTTCGGTGCCGAAGAAAGCGATCTATATAGCATTGTAGTATTGGTCGAGACTCATCGAAATCCAAAATTTTGGAATTTTCTGCTTACCAATTTGTTTTATTCGAGTCTGAATTTTTTTATTCAACTTACCCCAGAAATTAAGGTTGTATTTAAAAAACTCGTTCTCTGGTAGAATTTTTTAAAAAAGGAGCTATATTTAAATAGAAGGATGATGTATATGGGTCATTCCATTTCAAATTTACAACCAAAATTATGATTGTGCTGAAACTTTTTTTTTCTCTTTTTATAGACAAAAAGAAAGGACACGTATTTTTTTTTTCAATATGATGTTGATAATTTTCGAGATATCGAGTTTTCAATTTTTCGATCCAAAAAAAACAGGTTTTCTTATAATATTTCGCAAATCGCCTATTTTTCAAATAAGGATTTGAAATTTTAGGACGAAATGTGCAATACAGTTTACTTGAAAGTGCACATTTGAATGATCAAAAATTAATTTGTTGAGTAATAGTTATTTAACAATTTCTTAAACAATTTGAAATATCTCGAAAAAGGTATCTCCGATTTGAATGAAATTTTCTGCAATTTGTTATTATAGTGTGTGGAACATTGTCCCAAAATTAAAAAGTGGGCAGGTCAATACTTTATTTAATATGATTATTTCTATCGTGTGTGAGCTGAGTGGCGCGCGAGCTGGGTGGCTCGGGCGAGGAGCCTCAAGGAAATAATAATAGACTCTAGGCAATTGCATCTTAATTATTATTACAGTATAACGATACAACAAATTTGAGTACCTTGTATGGTTTTACAACCCTCAAAATGTTGTTTCAGAAAATCAGCTGCTTCATTCTAAGATTCTTGTTCGTATAAGCAATAGAAATATTTGACTTCGAAGGGTCGCTTTGGACCCATTCATACAACTCTAATGGAGTTGTGATTTGATCATTAGAGAATCTTTGAAGACTAGCTTTTCACTTGAACGCCCCGTCTGCTTCGTCGCAAGGACGCTTGCCATGAGCTGTGGCTTAAAAATGCCATACTCCAAAACGATCAAAGTCTTTTTTATGATAATAAATTGTCGCAAAGTGTTTGGAATTGTTGAAGGGCCCCATCGGAAAAGTAAATCGTTAAAATTTATTTCGCTGTTTACGAGAAACATGTTAATTTATGGGGTGATTTGACATAAGAAAAAAACATTCAAACTAGAATAAAAAAAATGGTAAAAAGAAAATTCCCAAAACTTCGAATTTCGATTATTCTTCACCAATTCTACAATGCTATATATGTAGCTCGCTTTTATGGCACCACAAACCTGTTTACATTCTCATCAGAGAATGTCTTATATTTGTGAGAAATTTTCTCCTCCCCATTTTTTGTTAAATCTTCACGTTTTTTGTCCCCCTGAACTCGAAAAACATGGTTTTACTAATATGTATGTTTGTGTGTGTGTGTGTGTGTGCATTTTTATTTTTCGTCCACAATACTGAATTGACCGATTGGAATGGACTTTGGTATACTCTTTCAGAGTCCTAAAATAAAGGCCGAGTTCGTTGGACAGCCATTTTTGATAAAATTCAAAAAGTTAGAGCATTTTTTCAAAATTAAAAAAAAAAAATTTTTAATTCAAAGCCAAATAACGCGTGATACAGAGAAAATTATAAGAATAAATTTATTGGTCTTTAAAAGATCTACAAATTCTCCCTTGACCATTTTTTAATATGATGATTAGTTTTTGTTTTAATCATCAAATAGTATATTACGTGACGAGGGCAGATATCACACGAGTGAAATTGTCGCCTCTCCCCATGTCACTTATACTATTTTTCATAACATCAATTAAAAATTCGACTTTCGATGCCTTCTCTTCAGTTGTTTTTTTACTTTCAACCCTAGAGTTGAAACTGCAACTTAATTAAATAAACTAATTTTCTATTAATTCTAAGATATACCGAGATATAGTTTTATATAATTGTAATTTTTAAATCACTATAAATAATTTATACGATGTTTAAATAAAATATAAAGTGTAAAGCGCGAGTGCTCTGATGAGAATGTGTTCCTTAAGGTAAAGTAATCCTTTCTTAAAAAATAGATGACCTGTTGAGCGTCCGCAGTTTATTCGTGATCTGATTGCTTGAAAGATGGTCACGTGGGATCGCCACAAGAAGTAATTATATAGGCGCGCGAAGCACGCTGAAATGTTCTAGTTAAAATAAAAGTATATAGCAGTGATGAAGGTCGGTAAACGAATGCAAGCGCGCGAAGAGTAATGAGAATGTGTGCTCACAATGGAACCCCTAGTTTTTTGTAGGGCTGTGTAATTGATTACTTGTATAGTTGTACACCCGGAACAAAACTTTTTAATGTTTAGAAAAAATGAAAAATTTTTCCAGTTAAATGTCAAAGAATTAACAGAACATTTTTTAATTAAGATTTTGTAGCTATCCTAATGAAATTGTAAAGTAGCAGTTATGGAAATATGTGATGATGTACTTGTATGATGTACATTGTACTTAATTATTTATAATGTATTTTCAGTACTCAAATCACAGAAATATAGCTACGTACTACGGTGCTTTTGTAAAAAAGTCACCACCAGGGAAAGATGATCAGCTGTGGCTTGTAATGGAATACTGTGGAGCGGGGTCTGTCACAGACTTAGTTAAATCGACCAAAGGGCAGAGTTTAAAAGAGGAGTGGATTGCTTATATTTCCAGAGAAATTTTGAGAGGACTTAGTTACCTTCATAGTAATAAAGTCATCCACAGGGATATAAAGGGTCAAAATGTCCTCCTTACAGACAACGCTGAAGTAAAATTGGGTAATGTTAAATAATTCTTCTTTCAACTCTTGATTAATGAATTGTTATAACTCTACTATAGAAGTTCTACTCTTACAGTTGATTTTGGTGTCAGTGCACAATTGGATAGAACTATAGGCCGAAGAAATACATTCATAGGGACACCTTATTGGATGGCTCCAGAAGTTATTGCATGCGATGAAAATCCAGAAGCTACTTATGATAATAGAAGTGATCTTTGGTCTCTTGGAATTACGGCTTTGGAAATGGCAGAATCTCAACCTCCTCTTTGTGATCTTCATCCTATGCGAGTGAGTTTTATTATCTCATTACTTGATTTAAAGAAATTATTTTTCAAAATTTTCTTTCCGTTAAAGCAACCAATCAAAAGCAGTACTCAAAACATAATTATTATCCTAAATTCACCCTATATAATAATAAATAATAATAAAATCATCATTGATTCATAAAGTTGTAACGATCTGTTTTTACCGGGTTTCTTAAATAATTATCTCGGCGGACGCTTCAGCCTAGCCAGGGTCAGGTTTAGAAATAATTAAAACAGATCAACCATTTTGGTTAACAAAGTAACAAAAATATATTTATTTAAGTAAGTATTTACATTTACAAATAATGAGTGTCAGTGTGACGGAATTTGTGTGAAAGACTGTTGTTTAAAGTGTGAGTAAAAAGGTACATTATACAGTGTGAAAGGAGTATAGCTCGCGACAGTAAATAGTGAACCGACACGGAGCGAGATTCTGAGAATTTAGTGTAGTTGAATGAAACGTTATAGAAGCGGATAACGTCGAGCGGGTAGAAAGGAGACGGTTAAGGAATATCTAGATATATCTTTGTTATTTGTGTAATTATAACGCGATGGAATTATCGAACAATTATTTATAGGATAATGGAATTCGGTTCTTAGACTTGCAATACAGGAGATTTATGACGGATTGCATTTATCGCTGTTACCTGTATTCCTCTCCACGGTAGGTACGGTAAGCGGAGAGAGAGGTTGATAGTTATGAGGACAAAGTAAATTACGGTTAGTATATTTCCCTAGTCTAATAATACTAAATAATATCCTCAGGAGCGCCTAACGAATATTATTTGTGTCGGTTTGATTTATCTTTCTCAGGAGCGTCTAACAAGAGTAATAGTAGATTGTGCAACGAGTGGATGAAGTTGGCGATTCCACTAGTGGATGAAGTTGGCGATTCCACTAGTGGAATCGCCATCGTCCACTCTAACGTCATCATTTGAGAAATCGACAACTTCTCCCACTCAAGACGAGCCTCCGAAGTCGCATTTACCTCGCGGGTGTTGGACAAATCAAATTTCCCGAATCTTATGTTTGCTATTTATTCGAGACAGAAATTTTTAAGTTATTTCTTAATAATAGAATTAATCTATTAATAATAGATTTATTATTAATAGAAGCACCTATCTAATAATATTTATGTTAGATTTTGACAATCATAGAAGCACCTATCGATTGTGAAAATCGTACACCTTTGAAATTAAATATCGAAAGAGACGGTTTGCAAGAAATAACAATTATGGGAGCGCTCATCAATTGGTATTTCATCGACATTGGATGGTCAATGCAGGAGTGCCTGTGCATTAGCGATTCTTCTCGGAAGAAGCCAGTTCAGGAAATGGCAAGTACAGAACCGCCTGTCCCTTGCGATTTCACCCTCGCTTAGCCTACCATAGGAGCGCCTATCGATAGGTAAAACGCGTGAGCTTTCACGCAGAGTAAACGCTTTTAATGAATGCGCTAACAATGGGCGACGCCCGGAGTAGGGAGAGTAGGTGTGGGGGTAGCGTCTAGCAAGGCGTATAGCCTCTCGTTACAAAGTCATAAAGGTATAAATGTCAATTTTACATTGTATTTATTTTGTCAGGCATTATTCTTGATACCAAGAAATCCACCTCCAAGACTCAAATCCAAAAAGTGGGCAAAAAAGTTTCATGGCTTTATAGAAACTGTTCTTGTAAAAGATTATCACCAACGTCCATATACGGATCAACTCCTGAAACATCCATTTATCCGAGACCAACCGACTGAGAGACAAGTGAGAATACAACTTAAAGACCACATCGATCGATGCAAAAAGCGTAAACAAGAAAAAGGTAACACATTTTATACCAAAATTTACACTGTATATTTTATTAAAAGGACAATGCTCCATTTAATGGAACTTATGTTAGAATAATAACTGAAAGTGACAGCGCGTATTGACCTAAATGCCAAAATCGGAATTTTATAAGAGCAACAAAAAACTAACTAAACAATTGATTTAAAACAAAAATTAAAAAATACTGTGAAAAAAAAATGTGAAAAACAAGCAACCATCTCCATGTAAATCTTTGTTCAAAAAATGACCCGTTCAAAAAACATCTGGACCTGTAAGAAATAACCACTCACGAAAAAACCATTATGACCTATTCAAGAATTTACTGAAATTCGCTAGGTGGCATTGGCAACCGGTGAGAAAAATATTTTGGTAACCGTGTAGACAGGACACCGCTGTAAAAACCATTTTTATGCACTCAGGGGGTTTTGAAATGTCGACATTCAAGTTAACATAAATAAATACATGTTGAGGGCTTGCACATAAGGCATTACTTATGTTTCATTTATTAATTTAAGCCAACAAAAATCTTTTCCGAAATGGGGCACTTAAGTCCTTATGCGCTGAAACCCGTCAACTGATTTTGAGACCTTTTCTCTCCTTTCCTTCTTCATAGAGGAAGCTTTGTAGCGGTGACATTCAATCCACAAATTCCGGACATTTGTTTTAAGTAGAATATATGTAGTACGATGTCCTGAAAATTGTCCGGATATGTGTTAATGTATAATATATGTTTCTGTCACGCTTTTCTTGTTCCTACCATATCTCAAAAACGTGTATATAAAAATTGATAAATTTTGGCACAATTATTTCACCCTATAAGACCTTGATTCTATCACAAGGGTTTAACAAAATATTTAATTTTACAAGT
>UCOK01017811.1:0-19088 GCA_900474325.1 Synergus umbraculus
TTATGGGATTTAAAGGAATTTAAAACTTGTCAGGGAATTTTATTGAGGATTTCAGAGGAGTTTTTTGGATTTTTAAAAATATTTTTAAATTTTCAAGGATTTTATGGAATTTAATGAAAATTCCAATGATTTCAAGAATTAACAATTCTAAGTTATTATTATTATTATTATTATTATTATTATTATTATTATTATTATTATTATAAAAATATTTGGTAATCCCTTAGAATTCTTTAGAATCACTTGAAATATTTTTAAATTTCAAAATGTTTTTTATCTCCTGAAAATTTCTTAAACTCTCTTAAAATGAGAAAAAATATTTGGAAATTTCTCGAAATTAATTCAAATCACTTGAAATATTTTCGAAGTCCTTTAAAATTCTTTAAGATTATGTATATTATAAAATCTTTTGAAGTACTCTCCCAACGAACCGATTACTTTGTTTCTATAGCAACCAAATAATGGGGGAAGGAGTCTGTGATTATGTATTTATTATTATGATCAGAGATTTCAGGTGGGTAGTACTACTTCCTACCTACCTACAAGTTGAGCCCTGACATCTTTTGTGTGACACCTTACTGCGTTCTTGCTATTGCTCTATCCCTCTACCACAACATCTTCCTTTCATTATGTTGAATAAGCACCTGAGAGTCAAGTTCCCCTGATAGTCATAAAGACATGATTAGAGCTGATGTTTTCAAAAGAAGTTTTATAAATATAATGGACTCACTACGAACAATATCAGAGAATGCATAATATCTCATAAACGGAAACAAAATCAATTTAATTCTATTATATTTATGTATTCTATTATGTAATTATTATTATTATTATTATTATTATTATTTTGATTATTATTATTATTATTATTATTATATTATTGCATAAGAAATAGTTATAGAAATAAACCAGGATCGGGTTAAGAAACTTTCTCAACTTTACGAAAGTTGAATATTATGAACTTAACGCATTATATGAAACGATTTGCATCAGCAAATGCTCATGAATGAACAAACTGCTCACGGAAATATCGTAATAAGACCTCTACGTCAAGAAACCATAGAAATGCAACCCCCCCTAGGTCCAGTAATCCAACGAAAACGTGACCAGTGTGAATGAAACCAAGTATGGATTCACACTATATTTAGTATACGTTACTCTCTTCTTTTTGTTTATTTATAGGTACAAATGACATGTTTTTCAAAATTTCCTTTACCAAAATGCTAATTTTTCGAAATATTCTGCAAAATATTTTGTAATAAACCTATGGTACACTACTGAAAATTTCTGTTATAATTTCACAATATTATAATTTACAATATTTTATTTCTCTAATCTCTTAAAATCTATGTTAAACTTCGTAAAAATCTCTAAAAATTCCAAGAAGCCTTTGAAAACCTGTGAAATTGTTTAAAATTCGTGAAAATCTCGAAAAATTTTCAGAAACTTCTTGAGATTCTTTTAAATTCAATTATAACAATTCAGATCCCTTTTATATCCGTTAAAATCCATTAAAAGTATTAGAAATATCTTGAAATTCCATGACAAACTTTAAGGACAAATACCAAACTATGACGTCACGAATTACCGACCGGACAATGTATTTCGTGACGTCATAGTTTGGTATTTGCCCTTAAAATCTCTTAAAATTCCCAGAAAAATTCTTGAAATTTTACGGTAACATTTAAAATCTCTTTATATCTTTTATATCCCTTAAAAGTATTAAATAGAAATCTTATCAAATTCCATGAAATCTTTTTAAATTCTCACAAAATTATTTAAATATCAGAAAAATCTCTCGAAATCATTTAAAATTATTAGAAATCTCATAAAATTCCTTAAAATTTCAGGATAATATTTCAAATTCCTTAAAACCTGATAAAACTCTTACGAAACTTTTAAAATCCCATAAAATTGAACAAAATCGTTTTAATATCCTAAAAATCGTTAAAAATGCACATAAAAGAATTCAAAATCATTAATATCTTGAAATTCATGTTAAAATTATAGTGAAAATCTCTAAAAGTTTCTAGCAACCTCTTGAAATTCCTTCACATTTAAAATCCCTTAAAATTATTAGAAATCTTATTAAATTCCATGAAATCCTTTAAAATCCTCAAAAATCATTTAAATTTTAGAAAAATCTCTCGAAATCACTAAAAATTACAAGAAATCTCATCAAATTTCTTAAACTTTTAGGATAATATTTCAAATTCCTTAAAACTTCATCAAACTCTTACAAAGCTTTTAAAATCCCTTAAAATATCCTCAAAATCTCTTGAATTTCGAAAAAATCACTTAAAAATCGTTAAAAATGCACATAAAAACCTTCAAAATCATAATCTCTTGAAATCCATGTTCAAATTAGTGAAAATCTCTAAAAATTTCTAGGAACCTCTGAAAATTTCTAAACTCTTAAAATCTTTTTAAAAAATTAAAGATTTCATCAAATTCCATGGAATCCTTAAAAATATTACAAAATATTTTACAAATTAGAGATATTTTTTGAAAACCCTTAAAATTTGACGAAAACCTTCGAAATCTTTGTAAATTCTACAACTCTTTTAAAAATCATAAAAAGCCTTTGAAATTTCTCAATAAAATTCCTTATAAAGTTTTAAATTCCTTATTTAAATCCCACAAAATACGTATTTTAAAAGTCATATAAAAGTACCTTGAAGTCCGATTGAAATCTGATCAAAGTTGTGAAAAATTATGTAATATCCCTCGCAATTTTTAGTAATCTTTTAAAATAAAAATTTTTAATTCCTTCAAACCCCCTGAAACTCCTTAAAACCGTTTTAAATTCCTCAAAATTTCACAAAAACATTAAAAGTCGCTTGAATTCGTCGAAATCTTTTAAATTTCTTAAAATTGCATGAATCCCTTTAAAATTTCACGAAATATCTTTTAAAGATCAGAAAAATCTCTTGCAATACTTTTATGTAAATTATTGGAAATCTTATAAAACTTCATCAAATCCATAAAAATTCCACAACAAATTAGCATATTTTCTTTAATTTTATAAATTTTCAATTTGATATTTATCTATTCTAAAAAGATGATTGAGTCGAAGTCGAAATATCGTAACGCCTATTTCGCACTCCTGATTCGTTGTGTAAGTATCGATAGTGATTTTCGACAATCGATATTTGCCTCATCGTAAATTCCTCGTGAATTGAATTTGAAATTTTGAATTTAATTTCGTTAATAATCATTTTGTCACGAGTCTAAACTCAAAATAGGTACATTGAAAATCTAGGAATTTTAAGGGAATTTTATGGAATTTTTAAAGATTTCATGGGAGATAATGGTATTTTAAATGTTATGGTAGATTTTTAAAGAATTTCAAGAAGTTTCTGGGAATTTTTCACGACTTTGATCAGATTGTGGGATTTAAATAAGGAATTTAAAACTGTATAGGGAATTTTATTCAGGAATTTCACAAGCTTTTTAGGATTTTAAAAAGATTTTGTAGAATTTACGAAGATTTCGAAGCTTTTCGTCAAATTTTAAGGGTTTTCAAAAATATATCTAATTTATAAAAGATTTTGTAATATTTTTAAGGATTTCAAGAGATTAATGATTTTTAAGGTTTTTATGTGAATTTTTAATGATTTTTAAGTGACTTTTAAGAAATTCAAGAGATTTTTAGGATATTAAAACGATTTTGTAGAATTTTATGAGAGTTTTGGATATTTCGTCGAATTTTAAGGAATTTTAAAAGCTTTGCAAGAGTTTTAAGAGATTTTAAGGAATTTGAAATAAATCCTAAAATTTTAAGGAATTGTATTGGATTTTTAATAATTTTAGGCGATTTCAAGAGATTTTTCTGATATTTAAATGATTTCGTAATATTTTTAAGGATTTCATGGAATTTGATGAAATCTTTAATGATTTTAAGAGATTAGAGATTATATAAAATATAATAAATTATATAATATTTAAAAAGAAGATAAATGCGCGCGCGGAGCGCGCTTTGGTTCTTGTCTTTATAAATGTAGACGTAGCGTTTTTTAAGAACAAGGGACCGCTTTTCTTGAATCACGAAAATAATGATATCAGTGAAATATCTTATCTTATATGAATTTTATCTTCTGAGAATAATTCTTCATCGAATATGTAAACTGATGTAAACAATTTTATAAAATATATATTATAACACTGTATTTAAATAAATTATGGATTTTAAAACTTTAAAGTTGGAAAAGATTTTTGTTAAAAGTTCAAGGAAATTTTAATAATACTACAGCTGACCAACACTAATTTTATTTTTATTTTTACAACTTGAAGTCATTCCAAAGCCCAATCAGATTTTAAACTATAATGTATGCGAGATTTTTGAGACATTTTTAGAGAGAAATCACTTTTTTAGAAAAGAATTTTATGAGATTTCTAGAAATTTTAAAAGAGATTCTAAATGTTTTGAGATTTGGAGAATTTTTAAGAGGTTTCTAACAAATTTTAAATATTTCAAAGAATTTCAGCGATTACTTAGGTTCTTGTGAAATTTTAAGGAATTTTAAGATATTTTTAAATATTTCTAAGAATTACGAAGGATTTTATGGCATTTTATGAGATTTCTAATAATTTTAAGTGATTTCAAGAGATTTTTCTGATCTTTAAAAGAATTTGTGAGAATTTTAAAGGATTTCATGGAATTTGTTCAGATTTCTGATAGTTTTAACGAATTTTAAAGATATAAAAGGATTTTAAATGTTACCGTAAAACTTCAAGATTTTTTTTAAGTTTGTCAGGGAATTTTAAATAGAGATTTAAAAATATTTTTACGATTTTTAAAAGATTTAGTAGAATTTCAAAGGATTTCAAAGGCTGTACATTTTTTAAGGATTTTTAAGAAATTAGTTGATTTTTAAAAGATATTGTAGAATTTTTATGGACTTTATGGATTTTAATGAGATTTCTAATAATTTTAAAAGATTTCAAGATATTTTTCTAATTTTTTAATTAGAATTGTTAAGGATTTCATGAAATTTGGCGAGATTTCTAATGATTTACAGAGATGTTAAATGTTAAGTAATTTCAAGACGTTTCTAGTAATTTTTAGAGATTTTCATGAATTTTAACGTGGATTTCAAAAGATTTATGATTTTGAAAATTGTTGTGGAATTTTAATGGATTTAAAAATGTTTCCGGGATTTTAAATCTTGTCGTAGAATTTCAAAATAATTATAAAGGATTTTTATGGTTTTTTAAAAGATTTTTTAGCGAATTTTAAGATTCTAAAAATGAGATTAAAAATTAAAAAAAAAATTTAATACAAAAAGTTCGAAAACTTTAAAAATTTAAAAATTACTTTAAAACGCTTTTAAAATTTCAGGATATCTTTTAAAAATCCTAAAAGTCTCTTGAAATCCTTTAAAATAAAATTCTTTAAAAACATCCCTTAAAATTATTTAAAATCTCATGAAATGTCATGAAATCTCTTAAAATTCCTGAAAATTCAATGAAATCTCGTAAAATCTCTTGAATTCCTTAAAAGTCCTTAGAATTACTATAAACATCTCTAAAATATCGTAAAATCTGTTAAAAATATTAAAACTCCCATGAACTGACATGAAATCTCTTAAAATTCCTGACAATCTAATGAAATCTCGAAAAATCCGTTGAATTCTTTTTAAAGTCCTTAAAATTACTAAATATCCTATAAAATCCCTTGAAATTATAAAAACTCTTTATAAATCTGATGAAATTCCCTTAAATATCGTAAAATCACTTGATATTCCTTGATTTCGCATAAAATTCCTTAAAATTCCAGAACCTATCGTTATAATCCACAAAACGACTAAAAATCCTTTGAAATCTTATATGAAATTCCTTTATAAATTTCGTGAAATTAATTGGTATTTGTTAAAATTACTCAAAATCTCATGAAGTCTCATTATATCTCTTAAACTAATTAAAATTCCTCGAAATACCGTGAAATCACTTAATATTTCTAAAATCTCAAGAAATTTCGTAAAATTTCTATAGAAATCTCTTCAAATTTTCTCAAATTACATAAAATTCCTCAAAATATATGTATAATCAAATCCCATCTAATTACTTTATATTCCCATAAAATCTCATAATTCTGATGGTAACTGATCTATAAATATACATATATATTAAATATTGACATATTAAAAACTAATATAAAAAAAACGCATGAAAAGTTTACTTGTATTTTGAAATCCTTTTTTTCTTCACTAATAATAATTTACTTTTCACGTCAAAATCATTATTTTTATCACTTTAAAAACTATTTTTTCTATCTTTATAGAACCTTTTTATTAGTAATCGTTTTGACAAGAAGAATAATCTGAAGATAGTTTTCAAAGTCGGGGCTTATTCACACAATTCGCGCAGTTTCTAAACCAATCAGGTTGTTAACAAGAATGTGTTCGATATATATATATAGGATAGGATAGGATAAAAAATACGATGTGTTGTAAACAAAGGCATGTTCCTCTTATGTACTTTGTTTCCGATAGGAGCAACTGATGCTTTATCTAAACTTTAGGGGATATACACAACATATGTTCTAGGACTATTATATTCGCAGATGCAGGAGATAATGTGTTATCGCTCCCAAAATTTATCTACTTAAGGTCTGACCATTTGTTTGGAGAACGAGGCTATCGGAATGAATTTCCTTATTACCTTAATTGAATGACGCGAGTCTGTCACAAATTAAAATTAAGGGAATTCAGAATTTGTGTTATAAAAATGCGAGATCGTTGGATATGATTTAAATTTCAAAGCGCATCATTCCGTCGATGCTCTTACATTAATTAAGGCAAGAGTCAGTGATGGTCACGTATTTTAATTGCCATTTCTCAATGATGACCATGTCCTCCTGATAAATGACCTTTCCTGATAAACTATTCGAAAAATATATAATCTTATATAGAATTCGTATATACATGTACAGCATACGAAATTATTATACATTATACTGAAAAGAAATTAGAAATCTCAGAATTTTCATGAAGAAAGGACATATGCAGAGATTTTGGAAGAATGGTGGTTTTTATTGAAAAGGGAGAGGGGTAGACAGCACGCGCCATTCAGGATTGTGTTGCATTAACATGAAAATCAACGAAACATCGAGCGAAACGCACATACGCAGATTCAAAAGCAGAAGTTTATGGAGCAATGCAGACGCGTGCTAAGAGTATTCGGAGACAAACAATGGTAGAAATCAGGCATTGTGATGGGCTTTGTGAGCCGAAAAGCTGTGACATCGAGTTCAGGACTGCAGCTGTGCTATTCCCGATTCCCCTCAACCCTATGCAACCTCCCCTCGACCCCATAGGAATAGTCCATACACCATAGCCATATCACCATTGACATAGGTGCCTCGAATGCGGAACCGATCGAAGGGAATTTTGATTTGGCAAACCTGGCGCGTGCCTTTGGTCTCTCTTTGATTGATGGACTACCTTATCGATGCCACGTGACCACTTATTAAATATTCGCATATTTCAAAGAGTGATGTATTTGTTCAAAATTAAAAAATGTTAAGTTTATGAAAATTTTATAGTTTTCAAGAGATTTTTAACTAGAGTTTTAAGATATATTTTTCAAAGTTTCCAAAACCTAGTAGTTATTATTTAATAAGAGAAATTTATCCGGTGTTGCACGAGTTTTTAAAAGATTTCATATTATAGAATTTCGAGGGATTTCCAGAGATTTCGTAATATTTCATATAAATTATAAAAGGATTTTAAGAGATTTATACATATATAGTGATTTGAAGGAATTTCAAGGATTAAAAAGACTAAAGGATTCTAAAAAGACTTGAAAGTAGTTAACAGAAGGTTTTTTCAGATATTTTATAAATAAAAATTATAAAAAGATTGTAACGGATTTATAGTGATTTTAAGGAATTCCAAAGGGATAAAAACACTAAAGGATTTTAAAAAGAGTTGAAAATTATTTTTAAAAGGATTTTTCAGAATTTTCACAAGATTTCAGAGCATTTTAACTGATTTTAACGAATTTAAAGCATTTTTGAGAGTTAATTTCAAGAAAGTTTAAGAGAATTCGAAAATTTTCGTACAATTCTAAGGATTTCCAACAGATTTAATGATTGTTAAAAGATGTAAAGGCAATACGATATTTTATAGGATATTTAGTAATTTTAAAGACTTTTAAGAGATTTCATGACATTTTATGAGATGTTTAATAATTATAAGGGATTTTACGTTATTTTATAGGATATTCAGTAAATTTAAAGACTTTTAAGGGATTCAAGGAATTTTACGGGATTTCATGGAATTTTAAATCTCCAACGGATTTTACGAGATTTTAGTAGATTTTCAGGAATTTTAAGAGATTTCATCTCATTTCATGGGGGTTTTAATAATTTTACGGGATTTTACGATATTTTAGGAATATTTATAGTAATTTTAAGGACTTTTAAGAATTTTACGAGATTTCATGGAATTTTAAATACTTGTAAGATATTTTATGGGATTTAACTTATTTTAAGGACCTACAACGGATTTTATGAGATTTTAGTAGATTTTCCGGAATTTTAAGAGATTTCATGACATTTCGTGAGATTTTAAGAATTTTAAGGGATTTTACGATATTTTATAGGATATTTAGTAATTTTAAGGATTTTTATAAGTATTTCAAGGGATTTAACTTATTTTAAGGACCTAAAACGGATTTTATGAGATTTTAGTAGATTTTCAGGAATTTTAAGAGATTTCATCTGATTTCATGGGAATTTTAATAATTTTACGGGATTTTACGATATGTTATAGGATATTTAGTGATTTTAAACACTTTTAAGGTTTTCATGGAATTTTAAATACTTTTAAGGAATTTATGGGATTTAACTTATTTTGAGGATCTTCAACGGATTTTACGAGATTTCATTAGATTAAAAAAGAATTAATACGAGATTTTAAAAAATCTTAAGGGATTATACAAATCTCTTGTAATCACTTAAAATTCCTAAAAACCTCCTAAAATCCTTTCAAATTCCATGAAATGCTTCTAAATTTTTTTTAATTCTTACGAGCTTTTTAAAATTCTTTAAAATTCCACAAGGAACTTGAAAATTACATTAAACCTTAATTTAAATATTATACATATCTCTTGTAATTGCTTTAAATTTTAAGAAATTCCAAATGTTTTAAAATTTTGAGGAATTTTAAGATGTTTCTAAGAATTTTAAAAGATTTCAACGAATTTAAGTGATTTCTAAAATTTTCTAACTTTTTATAAATTTTCCTGAAATTTTAAGGTATTTTAAAAGGTCTGTATGAATTTTAAGGGATTTTCAGGAATTTTAAATGAGGTTCTAGAATTTCGAGTAATTTTCAGATATTTTAAAAGATTTATAAGAATTGCGATAGATTTTATGGAATTTGACGACTTTCAAGTGATTTTTACGAAATTCATAAGTTTTTTGGAATTGTAAAAAATATTTAGTGAAATTTTAAAGGAATTCATGAAATTTTAAAATATTAAAAATTTTTTTTAGATATTTTAACGAATTCTAAATGTTTTAAAATTTTGAGCGACTTTAAGAGGTTTCTAAGAATTTTAAAATATTTAAACGAATTTAAGCGATTTCTAAAATTTTCTACAGTTTTCTAAATGTTCGTGAAATTTTAAGGGATTTCAAAAAGTTTTTATGAATTTTAAGGGGTTTTTAGGAATTTTAAATGCGGTTCTGGAATTTCAAGGAATTTAAGGATATTTTAACAAATCCCCTTAAAATCCTTTCAAATTCCATGAAAAGCTTTTAAATCCTTTAAAATTACTTTTAAAAATCAAAATTTTTTTTAATTCTTACAAGCTTTTTAAAATTCTTTAAAATTCCACAAGGAACCTTAAAATTCCACTAAACCTTTTAAATATTATATATATATATATATCTTGTAATCCCTTTGAATTCATAGAAACCTCTTAAAATCTTTTGAAATTACTGAAAATTCTTACAAGACTTTTAAAATCCGTTAAAATATATAAAAATCTTTTAAAATTTTTCAAAACTTTTCAAAATTCCTTAAAATTCCAGAAAAAAATTATTTAAATCGTTTTTGTGAATATTTAAGGGATTTCATGGAATTTGGAGAAATTTCTAATGATTTACAGAGATTTTAAATGTTAAGGAATTTGAAGATCTTTATAGGAATTTTTAGAGATTTTTCATGAATTTTAAGGGAGTTTTTGATGATTTTCAAGTAATTTTCACTAAATTCAAAAGAAGTTTACAATTTCTAAATAATTCTGTAGAATTTTAAAAAGATTCTACATTATTTTTTCTACTAGCCAAAGGTGTGAGGAACAAAAATGATAAATTAATCGCGCACGGATCATATACATATATAATTGCTGGTTATTTAATTAAAATCTAAAGATCCATAATTTAAATTTTTTCTATGCATTGTCATTGGAATATCATCTTTAAAGTGTCGAAATACATAAAAAAGAATAAAAATGAATAAAAGAATAAAGGCAACTAGAAAAAAATCGAACCATAAGGAATGTATACAGAAATTCGCCACCTTGCACTTCCTTTACACTTGTAGGTATTTCGAATCTTGATATGGGGTCTCTTCACATGTGTATTTGAAGCATTGGGGTCTTTTGAGACGGTGGTCTTGCAAGGTGCCTCAGAATCTAAAGAATTGTGTAAGGGAGTCTACCCTGCCGTGAAATGTAAGCAATGAATGGTCTTACAAACGCTCCCTCAAACCTCAAATACAAATACAACCTGTACCCCTCGTGACGTAAACCTGACGTCACATCTTTGCAGACGTCTTAAGGACTCGTAGAAATATCACTGAAAGTGTGACGTCGATCCCCAGTGGCGTAGAATTTACTTTCTTATTCCTTTTACTCTAAACAGCAAGACATTCGAAATTACATTCACTTTCTATTCTTTCAACTTGCATACTTTAGAGATTAAATTAATAAATAATTAATAAAAAAATTTACAAAAATTATAATCAGTTCTGTTGAGTACGTAACAATTTTAATTTGGAGTTACCAGAAGAAAATCTCTTGAAATCCCTCGAAATACTTTTGAAACCACTTCTAATCTCATGAAATAGTTTAATTATTTAATTATTATTATTTAAATTTAATTATTGTATATATATATATATATATATATATACAATTCAAAAGAATTGGCATTATTCGATTTTTGATCATAAAACTCGGAGACTTTTGAACCCATTTCCCTTTTCTGGGGTTTCCTATCAATTAAAAAGAATATTACAATCAATTCTCCTTAAAAAAACTTAAATTCGAAAGAACCATTAAATTTTCCACAAATTCCAGGCATTTTGTCAGCATTTCTTTGACATTGAATAAATTGAAAAAAGTTTGTTCCGCAAATTAGACATAGAAACGACAGAAGGAAGTTATATCTTGATTGGAATAAATTCCATAAACAGGAGAAATCACGGCGGAAAAGGGGCGAGTTACTTTCGGGGTAGTTATGGAACAGAATATTTTGATGGACCCCCAGTGAAATAAGCCTATGGTTATGCTTGGGGGCTCCCCTAATCGCAGTGCCACGGGTGCCGCGCATCTTTTCGTATAATGTATTGTCGGCACATTGCAGCTGCCGGTGGTAGCGACCCCCATATACCCCCATCGAGCCACGTCACACCACCTGGCCTATCTGCATGTGTGCACTCATTGCTCTTACACGAAAGAACGCACCGGGCTCAGAACCGGGCACGCGTACCTGATTTTTTTCATCGAAGGGCGCGTGTCGACCGTGTCGGCTTTTATAATCAGTGGCGTAACTATTCCTTTCCTGCATACAACCCTATAGATATAAATTTAAAAAAATACAGCACACCTTTTCTAATTTCATTTTTAGATCATTTTCGGAGATTCTAAGTAATTTTAAGCGACTTTAAGATATTTTATCCTATAAGGTGAATGTCCCAGTTTTCGGACATTTAAGAGAGAATCGCATGGTTTTCTTTTATTTTCAAACACATTTTTTAATATAGTTGTTTGATTTTTTTCCTTTCGAATTTTAACAACTCTTTTAAATGCGTAAAATTTTTTTTTCAATATAAAATTAATTTCTAAATATTTTTAATAATTAATAAAAAAATAGTTGTAAGATGGCCCAGTTATTGGACGGCAGAATTTTGAATGTCCCAGATTTCGGACGTCCTAAAGCCTAGTTATCGGACAGTTATAAATATGATAAAATGAGGTTATTTTTTTATTCGTTAAAAATAATTAAATAAATAGTAAGAGATAATTCAGTTAGTTTTTTGTAATTTATTTATCAATTTATGTTTAATTTATATTGTATATTAACCTTCTTTAGAAGGTTAAGTACGATGGAGTCCGAAATCTGGGAAATGGGCTGATTTTACTGTCCCCGTTTCCGGACCTCTATTTTTCAATATAAAAAGCATTTTTTCACTATTTTATTCTATCTAATTATGAAATTCAATTATTTTTACAGTTTATAGAAAAAGAAATAAATTGTTTAATACTCACATAGTAAATACAATAACACACAACTGTTATGATAATCCTAACCACTACTCTCTAGCAGATGGCGCAAAATGTAGCCTCGGCAGAAGCTTCAAGTTTAAGTAATTTATTAGAAATTTTTCTGAAAGTTCACTCACAAAATTTTTTTTCTGTATGCAAAATCGAACCTTAAATTATCGCTTGGCGCTTTTCAATTAGAGTTTCAACACAACTAACATACAGAAAAAAGTAAATATAATGCAGAAAGTACTCATCCGTCCGAAAACTGGGACATGTCCGAAAACTGGGACATTCACTTTATCTTTAAAAAGTGGTGTCACGAAATGTCTCGAAAATCTCGCATACATTATTGTTGCAAACCTGATTGGCTTTTGAATGACTTGAAGTTGAAAGAAGAAAAACAAACTAATGGTGTAAAAAAATGTCAGGAAAACCTTCGAAATACGTTAAAATTTCTTAAAACTCCTAAAAACCTCTTGAAATCCCTAAAAATCCACAAAAACTATTAAAATCATTTTTTTGTGGAATTTTAGGGAATTTTGAAAAGTTTTGAAAAATTTTTGAAGATTTTATATATTTTAAGGAATTTTAAAGGTTTTCGTTACATTTAAAGGATTTTAAGGAAATTGGAAGAAATTTTAAGGAATTATAAATATTTTCGTGGAATTTCAAAGGATTTTAAAAGTCTTGTAAGAATTTTCAGTAATTTTAAAAGATTTTAAGAGGTTTCTATGAATTTAAAGGGATTACAATAGATATGTATAATATTTACTGGAATTTTAAGGTTCCTTATGGAATTTTAAAGAATTTGAAAAAGCTTGTAAG
Organism: Synergus umbraculus; assembly: GCA_900474325.1. Classification (NCBI taxonomy): domain Eukaryota; kingdom Metazoa; phylum Arthropoda; class Insecta; order Hymenoptera; family Cynipidae; genus Synergus; species Synergus umbraculus. The sequence continues at coordinate 13,327 of UCOK01017811.1, forward strand.
AATTTTTAAAAATTTTGATTTTAAAAAGTAATTTTAAAGGATTTAAAAACTTTTCATGAAATTTGAAAGGATTTTAAGATGATTTGTTAAAATATTCTTAAATTCCTTGAAATTTCAGAGCCTCATTTAAAATTCCAGAAAACTCCTTAAAATTCATACAAACCTTTTGAAATCCCTTAAAATTTCAAGAAAATTTAGAAAATTGCAGAAAATTTTAGAAATCGCTTAAATTCGTTTATATCTTTTAAAATTCTTAGAAACCTCTTGAAATCGCTCAAAATTTTAAAACATTTAGAATTCCTTAAAATTTAAAGAGATTATAAGAGATATGTATAATATTTAAAAGGTTTAGTGTAATTTTAAAGTTCCTTATGGAATTTTAAAGAATTTTAAAAAGCTTGTAAGAATTTTCAGTAATTTTAAAAGATTTTAAGAGCTTTCTATGAATTCAAAGGGATTACTAGAGATATATATATAATATTTAAAAGATTTAGTGGAATATTAAGGTTCCTTGTGGAATTTTAAAGAATTTTAAAAAGCTTGTAAGAATTTAAAAAAATTTTTATTTTTAAAAGTAATTTTAAAGGATTTAAAAACTTTTCATGAAATTTGAAAGGATTTTAAGGGGATTTTTTAAAATATCCTTAAATTCCTTGAAATTCCAGAACCTCATTTAAAATTCCTAAAAAACCCTTAAAATTCATACAAACCTTTTGAAATCCCTTAAAATTTCAAAAAAATTTAGAAAAATGCAGAAAATTTTAGAAATCGCTTAAATTTGTTGAAATCTTTTGAAATTCTTAGAAAAATCTTAAAATTACTAAAATTTTAAAACATTTGGAATTCCTTAAAATTTAAAAGGATTACAAGAGATATGTATAATATTTAAATTAAGGTTTAATGTAATTTTCAAGTTCCTTGTGGAATTTTAAAGAATTTTAAAAAGTTGTAAGAACTTTAAAAATTTAGAAGCATTTCATGGAATTTGAAAGTATTTTAAGAGGTTTTTAGGAATTTTAAGGATTTGTTTCGAGATTTCATTGGATTTTCACGAATTTCGAGGAATTTCATAAAATTTAATGGGATTTTAAGTAATTTGATGGGATTTGATGATATTTTCGGAGATAGTAAGTAATTTTAAATAATTTGAATTGATTTTGCGAAATTGAAAGGAATTTCATAATATTTCATAAGATTTTGAGTAATTTTAAGGAAGTTTATGGAACATCAAAGAATATCAAGGAATATCAAGTGATTTTATGAAATTAAAAGAATTTCACCAGATTTTGAAGGATGTTCATGCTATTTCATGGAATTTTAAATAATTTTCAGGGATTTTACAATATTTTATAGGATATTTAGTCACTTTGAGGACTTTTAAGGAATTCAAGGAATTTTACGAAATTTCTTGAATGTTCAGGAATTTGAAGAGATTTAATCAGATTTAATGGGACTTTGAGTAATTTTAAGAAATATCAAATTAATTTACGATATTTCAAGGAATTTCACTAAATTATATTTCAAGAATTAAAAATTCTCAGTTATTATTTTTCTACTACCAAAAGGTAGCTAATTAGATTCCGCATCCAATGAACTATTTTTGAAGTACTTTTGACAAATATATAGTGTCTTAGAACATATATTTTTTGATGAAACTTTTCACTACTCCAAATTACTGCTTTTTTCATTACAATATGCTCGTGTCTTTATATCTTAAATTTTTTAAAAAATCGACTATAATCTATAATACAACCCTGAAAAGTAATGTATGCGCTTTATATTTACGAGATACATGTCGAGACACGTGCCTGACACATCACCAGGCAGGCAACTAAGATGATGAGGAAAGATCCATTGGTTAGACTCATACAGCTAAATACCGAAGCCGAAAAGACTTCATAACAAGGTTGTATATATATATATCTACTATTGGTTAAGTATGGGTTGAGTATCCCTATAATGTACTCTTACACATTTCCATACATTACCATAGATAAAATCCTGTGGCGAAATAGTGAATAAAACTAAACCCAAACCCCTGTGTTTGCACATGTATGTAAATTATAATCTTAAGTAATTCGACAAAAATTACCTATACTCCCCAAAGGAATATATCTATTTCATTATATTAATTCTATATACGGATTTATAGGAATACGCGATCATTACATGCATTTAATGCTTTATGACTTTGAAAATTTGTCATTAAATTTATACGATAACCGTAACATAATAATAATAATAATAATAATAATAATATCTCTAAAATTATAAATAATGCTTTTCACCAAAGGCATTCAATTCACAGTACAATAATAAAGAAGCTATTGCATTCTTTCTGTCCATGAGAGTCAAAGAAAAAAGAATAAACGCATCTGTGCGTGCAGAGACTCAATGACGCGAACACGCGACTTGACACAATGGAAATGCACTCCTTCATCGGCGCGTATAGTATTTCAATCATTATACGAGAGTACGCACTTCTATACGCATTTATAAGTGGCATATAGGGTTTATGTTCTCTGCTTTTGAACAAAATATTTTTTATGTATTTTTTATTTATATAAAATTCAAATATTAAGAAATTAAAGTATTTAGAAGTCCCCTAAAATTCCTGACAATTTTTATTTTTAAAGCTTTCTCTTCTTTATTCACATTAAAATCATAAATAATAATAATAATAATAATAATAATCATAATACATTTACTCCCCGTGTAGAAATTCCCAAACCTGGCCCAGACCGGTGATGGAACGCGGAACCCGACCGGGCCCAGATCTGGCTAAATCGGGCTAAGTCTGGCCCGACAGGGACCACAGCAAAATTTCTACACGGGTCAATTTAAGGAAATATCCACTAATTCCAAATATTCGGTACTCACAAAACAGTAATATTTACTGATTCACAGTGGAAGCCTCGAGACTGTCGGAAAGAGTGAAATTTTATTTTGAAACAGTGGTTTCAAAAGGGAGTATTAGGAAATGGAATTTAACGTAATTCAATGGAATTGAACAATCGTTGATAAAATCCAGTAAAATTTAATGGGATTTAGTGAAATTTAACGGATTTGAACGGAATTAAAAAAATTTACCTATATCCAATGCAGATTAGTAGAATTCAATGGAATTTAACGAAATTTTGAGAAATATAGAGAAATTCGACGGATTTAAATACAATTCAACAAAATTCACCGAGATCCAATGCAATTTAGTGGAATTTCATGGAATTTACTAGGATTCAATGGAATTCCCTGGGATTTCAAGAAATATAAAGTAGTTCAATGAATATCAATGAAATTCTGTATAGGATTTCAAGGCATTCAACGAATTTAAATGAAATTCAATTATAATTACTGAAATTCAAAGCCATTCGTTCAAATTTAATGAAATTCAATAAAATTTAACGGAATTCAATGGGAATTGAATACAAGTTGATGAAATTCAGTAAAATTTAATGGGATTTAGTGAAATTTAACGGAATTCAATGGAATTCCCTGGGATCTCATTGAATATAAAGAAATTCTACGTATTTGAATGGAATTCAATTAAAATCACTGAGATTAAATGCTATTCATTTGAATTCAGTGGAATTCAATGGAATTTAACGAAATTCAAGGGAATTGAATACAAGTCGATGAAATTCAGTAAAATTTAATGGGATTTAGTGAAATTTAACGGAATTCAATGGAATTCCCTGGGATCTCATTGAATATAAAGAAATTCTACGGATTTGAGTGGAATTCAATTAAAATCATTAAGATGCAAAGTTATTCATTTTAATTCAGTGGAGTTCAGTGGAATTTAACGAAATTCAATGGAATTGAACAAAATTCGATAAAATTCAGTAAAATTTAAAGGAATTTAGTGAAATTTAACGGATTTGAATGGAATTCAACAAAATTCACTAATATTCAATGCAATTTAGTGGAATTAAATAGAATTATAGTTGAATTTAATTAAAATCACTGAGATTCAAAGCTATTCATTTAAATGCCGTGGAGTTCAATGGAATTGAACAATCGTTGATGAAATCCAGTAAAAATTAATGGGATTTAGTGTTTAACAGATTTGAACGGAATTCAACAAAATTCACCGATATCCAATGCAAATTAGTGGAATTCAATGGAATTTAACGAAATCCAATGGAATTGAACAAAAGTCGATGAAATTCAGTAAAATTTGTGAAATAGTGAAATTTAAAAGAATTTGAATGTAAAAAAAAATTTCCTAATATTCAATGCAGTTTAGTGAAATCAAGTAGAATTAAAGTGGAATTTAATTAAAATCACTGAGATTCAAAGCTATTCATTTAAATTCAGTGGAATTCCCTGGGATATCATGGAATTTCATGAAATTGAACGGATTTAAATGAAATTCAATTTAAATCACTGAGATTCAAAGCTTTTCATTCGATTTCAGTGAAATTCATTCGAATTCAGTGGAATTCAATGGAATTTAATGAAATTCAATGGAGTTGAACAAAAAATGATGAAATCCAGTAAAATTTAATGGGATTTAGTGAAATTTAACGGATTTGAATGGAATTCAACAAAATTCATCAATATCCAATGGAATTTAGTGGAATTTAGTAGAATTTACTAGCATTCAATGGAATTCCCTGAGATTTCCTGGAATTTCATGAAATTAAACGGAGTCAAATGGAATTCAGTTTATTCAATGCAATTCACTGAGATTTAAAGCTTGCGTCATCACTAGTGAAAACTTCAGATTGAAATTCTTTCCGCATCAATCCGAACCAACCAGTTTCTGTCCGATCTAATCCGAAAGAAGTTTTCAATCCGAAACCCATTCAAAAGCAATCCGAACCCTTAACCCGAACAATTCTGTCAATCCGAATGAATCTGCTTTTTTATCCGAATTTTTCTGAATCATTCAGATTGATTTAGATATTATAGACCGGATTATTTCAGATTCATTCGGATTGAAAGTCCTGATTTTGATCGGATTCATTTGGATTGTCTGGATTTATTCGTATTGAAAGTTCGTATTAATTCTCATTAATTCGGATTGACGGATTCATTCCTAAAAAAGCTCTTAAAATTTTTTTTAAATTACTTCATAAATCTTATTAAAATTCCTTCAAATTATCAATTCAAATTATTATTATTATTGGACATTCATTCGTTTTACTCAGATTAAAAATAAAAACTAGTAGAACTATACAATATATACTATAAAAGGAGTTCATTTTTTGATATTACTTTTTTTTGATGACTCTCTTACATGAGCGATTTTACCAGCATATGAAAGAAAAAAAATAGGGTCGAAGAACTTCTTCAGTTGAAGGATAATGATTACATTGGCTAAAGTATGGGTGAATGTGACGGGTTTCGTCCGCATGGGGGTGTTTCTCTGTAGGGGGTACCACTTATACATCTGTCCACCAGCATCCCTCGACAAATACACTCGGAAATACCCTATATATGTATACCCTTCAAGCAATATAGACCGACTTCTATACATATATACCATACGATTTACTTTACAATGGGACTTGGTCGGCCACATGCCAGGCATACCGTAGCTTCACTGAATTTCACTCAACTCTAAAAGCCACTGAACTAACAACCCCATAATGGTTCCTTCTTTGAGATCTTAATCTTTCACTTCCAATTCTCGTCTTAGTTCTTGGTATATAGTAACATCTATGGATAAATTAATCTATCTTAATTATTAATACAGGCTGTCCATAAATATATTGAAAATATATATATATATATATATATTTATTATATATTTATAT
>UCOK01017814.1:0-40894 GCA_900474325.1 Synergus umbraculus
TCGTGTAAGTATCGATAGTGATTTTCGACAATCGATATTTACCGCATAGTAAATTCTGCGTGAAATGAATTTGAAATTTGGAATTTGGTTTCGTTAGTAATCATTTTGTTACGAGTCTAAACTTAAAATAGGTACATTGAAAATCTAGTAATTTTAAGGGAATTTTATGGAATTTTTAAAGATTTCATGGGAGATAATGGGATTTTAAATGTTATCGTAGAATTTTAAAGAATTTCAAGAAGTTTCTAGGAATTTTTAGAATTTTTCACGACTTTGATCAGATTTCAATCGGAGTTCAATGTATTTATATGACTTTTAAAATATGTATTTTGTAGGATTTAAATAATAATTTAAAACATTACAGGGATTTTTATTGAGGAATTTCAAAGGCTTTTTATGATTTTTAAAAGATTTTGTAGAGTTTACAAAGTTGTCGAAGGTTTTCGTCAAATTTTAAGGGTTTTCAGAAAATATTTTTGATTTATAAAAGATTTTGTAATATTTTTAAGGATTTCATGGAATTTAATATTTTTAATGATTTAAGAGTTTTAAGAGTTGAAAAGTTTCCACAGTTTGCTAAAAAATTTTCCACATTTTCACGAATTTTAACATGGATTTCTAGAGATTAATGATTTAGAAGGTTTTTATGTGCATTTTTAACGATTTTTAAGTGACTTTTACGAAATTAAAGAGATTTTCAGGATATTAAAACGATTTCGTAGAATTTTATGGGACTTTAGGATATTTTGTGAAATTTTAAGGAATTGTATGAGATTTCTAATAATTTTAGGTGATTTCGAGAGATTTTTCTGATATTTAGATGATTCTGTGAGAATTTAAAAGGATTTCATGGAATTTGACAAAATTTTTTTGTAATATTATTTATAGGATATAAAAGATATAAAGAGATTTTAAAGTTTGTCATAGAATTTGAAAAGGTTTCTAGGAATTTTTAGAGATTTTCATGAATTTTAAACTGGGTTTCAGAAGATTTATGAGTTTGAAAAATTTTCTGGAATTTGAAGATATTTCTAATACTTCTAATAGATTTTAAAGGATATAAAAGGCATTTGAATTGTTGTTGTTGAATTTTAAAGAATCTCAAGAAGTTTATGAAAATTTTAAGAGATGTTCACGAATTTTAAGCGATTTCACAGGATTTCAAAGGTTTCTTGGAATTTTTAAAGATTTTCACGAAGTTTAACATAGATTTTAAGAGATTAGAAAAATAAAATATAATAAATTATATTATATTTAAAAAGAAGAGAAATGCGCGCGCCGAGCGCGCGTTCGTTCTTGTGGCATAAAATTCAGAGTTTGAAAGTCAGATTCAGCAAGTGTATCCACTTTTTCCCTTCTGAATCTTTTATTTAGTAAGTAAAGTGTATACGACAGAGTTTAGGGCAAGTTAACGCGACACAACGTAACACAACAGGCGGCGTTCTCCCTGAATAATGCATCAACAGTCTGTGGCTGCAGTATAACAGGGGCGCCGTTCAATCTGCGCTTGCTGAACAATTCGGAAACACCCACGCATTAGCATTAATGTAGGATATCGTTGAACACCTGCGGTAATTCATAGGATTGCTCGTCCGTGTGGGATCGCCTCTGATACCCTTGCATTCGCATATGTATATTTATGGGACTAACTACGCCTCTAGTCTAGATAAAAACCATGTTTGCCGACGATATGACAAACATATGTATGATCACTGACCTATCGCTTCGGGTTCCATGAAACCGTGTCATCTCACACTGAATTGCCCGAAACAATATAATATATGCGTATAGTTTGATCATTATTTTTCTAATCCGTTTTTGCAGTTTTCTACTAATGACAGAATTATTCCTCTTTATGAAGCTAAAATATTTGATTATAATTTCTTCGAGATTTTTTCCTTTTAATTGTTACAACTTCAAGCCATTCAAAAGCTAATCAGGTTTTGAAACTACACTCAGAAAAATATTTTATGCAACAAAATATGTTTTGTTGGCTGAAATAAATTTTTGTTAGTTCAACAAAACGTTTTCTTGACCCAACAATAATTTGGTTGAGCCAACAAAAAAATTTTGTTGCATAATTACCAACAAAATTATTTTGTTGTGCAGAGAGGAATTTCAGAAGGTTTCTAAGAAGTTCAAGGGATTTTTTTTCTTGTTTTGAAGTTTTGGCGACTTTTAAGAAGTTTTTAGGCGATTTTTAAGAGATTTTAAATGTGGTCGTGGAATTTAAAAGAAATTTTTGAAATTTGAAGAGATTTTTACGAATTTTATAAAATTTTAAGTGATTTTAGGAGATTTTAAGAGGATTCAGGAGATTTTTCTGATTATTAAAAATAAAAAAAAATATATGATTATAATTTCTTTGCGATTTTTTTCTTTTTAGGATTTTTAATTTTTTTTAGGATTTTTAAGAAATTTTAAATGTGTCGTGGAATTTAAAAGAAATCATTGAAATTTGAAGAGATTCTTAAGAATTTTATGGGATTTTAAGGGATTTTAAATATTGTAATGGAATTTGGAAGGAATTTTAAGTGATTTCAAAAGATTTCCCAGAATTTAAAAAGATCTTAGGACATTTTAAGAGAATTCAAGAGATTCTTCTGATTATTAAAAATAAAAAAAATATTTGATGATAATTTCTTCGCGATTTTTTTCTTTTAATTATTACAACTTCATTCAAAAGCTAATCAGGTTTGAAACAGGAGTTCTAAGATTCTTCTAGGATTTTAAAGAAATTTTAAATATGGTCGTGGAATTTAAAAGAAATCATTGAAATTTGAAGAGATTCTTAAGAATTTTATGGGATTTTAAGGGATTTTAAATATTGTAATGGAATTTGGAAGGAATTTTAAGTGATTTCAAAAGATTTCCCAGAATTTAAAAAGATCTTAGGACATTTTAAGAGAATTCAAGAGATTCTTCTGATTATTAAAAATAAAAAAAATATTTGATGATAATTTCTTCGCGATTTTTTTCTTTTAATTATTACAACTTCATTCAAAAGCTAATCAGGTTTGAAACAGGAGTTCTAAGATTCTTCTAGGATTTTAAAGAAATTTTAAATATGGTCGTGGAATTTAAAAGAAATCATTGAAATTTGAAGAGATTCTTAAGAATTTTATGGGATTTTAAGGGATTTTAAATATTGTAATGGAATTTGGAAGGAATTTTAAGTGATTTCAAAAGATTTCCCAGAATTTAAAAAGATCTTAGGACATTTTAAGAGAATTCAAGAGATTCTTCTGATTATTAAAAATAAAAAAAATATTTGATGATAATTTCTTCGCGATTTTTTTCTTTTAATTATTACAACTTCATTCAAAAGCTAATCAGGTTTGAAACAGGAGTTCTAAGATTCTTCTAGGATTTTAAAGAAATTTTAAATATGGTCGTGGAATTTAAAAGAAATCATTGAAATTTGAAGAGATTCTTAAGAATTTTATGGGATTTTAAGGGATTTTAAATATTGTAATGGAATTTGGAAGGAATTTTAAGTGATTTCAAAAGATTTCCCAGAATTTAAAAAGATCTTAGGACATTTTAAGAGAATTCAAGAGATTCTTCTGATTATTAAAAATAAAAAAAATATTTGATGATAATTTCTTCGCGATTTTTTTCTTTTAATTATTACAACTTCATTCAAAAGCTAATCAGGTTTGAAACAGGAGTTCTAAGATTCTTCTAGGATTTTAAAGAAATTTTAAATATGGTCGTGGAATTTAAAAGAAATCATTGAAATTTGAAGAGATTCTTAAGAATTTTATGGGATTTTAAGGGATTTTAAATATTGTAATGGAATTTGGAAGGAATTTTAAGTGATTTCAAAAGATTTCCCAGAATTTAAAAAGATCTTAGGACATTTTAAGAGAATTCAAGAGATTCTTCTGATTATTAAAAATAAAAAAAATATTTGATGATAATTTCTTCGCGATTTTTTTCTTTTAATTATTACAACTTCATTCAAAAGCTAATCAGGTTTGAAACAGGAGTTCTAAGATTCTTCTAGGATTTTAAAGAAATTTTAAATATGGTCGTGGAATTTAAAAGAAATCATTGAAATTTGAAGAGATTCTTAAGAATTTTATGGGATTTTAAGGGATTTTAAATATTGTAATGGAATTTGGAAGGAATTTTAAGTGATTTCAAAAGATTTCCCAGAATTTAAAAAGATCTTAGGACATTTTAAGAGAATTCAAGAGATTCTTCTGATTATTAAAAATAAAAAAAATATTTGATGATAATTTCTTCGCGATTTTTTTCTTTTAATTATTACAACTTCATTCAAAAGCTAATCAGGTTTGAAACAGGAGTTCTAAGATTCTTCTAGGATTTTAAAGAAATTTTAAATATGGTCGTGGAATTTAAAAGAAATCATTGAAATTTGAAGAGATTCTTAAGAATTTTTGCGATTTTAAGGTATTTTAAATGTTGTAATGGAATTTCAAAAGAATTTTAAGTTATTTCAAAAGGTTTCCAAGAATTTTAAGAGATCTTAGGACATTTTAAGAGAATTTCTGTAACGCAGTACATATTAGTAAATAATACATATTAATAAACCTCTAATTGTATTCCTGTTAGATTTCGCATTCACATGGAAAATGTATGCAACATTATGCATAAAAGAAATTTCATAGGATATTTTATGATCTTTGAAAAATATGTTAATTTATAATTATATATTAGCTGGAACAAATTCATTTCATAGTATGATTAAAAGCTTCCAGTAGAAATGAGTTACTTTGCTGACTTAAATCTAGAACTCGACTGTACTCTATCTAACTTGGTTGAAACAAAGTTTTAGTAAAGTTAGAATTCTTGATGTGGAAACTGTTTTTTCTTTCTGATTATTGCGGAATATAATTTTTAAGATAAATTTGAAGGAATTCCAATCTAGAACTTCAAGTTTAGCAAAACACATTATGGCGTTCTAATTTCTCGTTCATGTTTAGCACGAATAAATTGAAAATGAGTTTGGTGTTTTTGTTAGAATTCTTTAATGAAAAACAGTAACCGAAACTTGGTGTATTTATGAACTTAACTATTAATATTTCGAAACTTGTGCTGTTTATTTGCAATACTGTTTATTTTAGCACCTTGATATTTGATACCAATTTGCATAAGTGTAATATATGCAGTACATTTACACGTCTGAAGCACTTACGGTTATCAGCGATATTCGCTGAGCCACTTCAAAAGTACGCACTCCTGAGAAACAATTATGAAACATTTATGACTCCCCAGGTACTGTTGACTATGCAATGCATCACGCAATATTTGTTTCACCGAAGCCGTTTTACCAAGAATCGTAATGTTGCAAAGTACACTTCCATTTATTAATTTTGATAGTATATAGTATGAAAATACATAATCCATGACCAGCAGACAGTATATGCTAATGTAGTCCATGAATATATTTTTTTAATATTAGAAAGTTATTCAATTTTATGCAGTGTAAAGTAAGAAAAGAGTCCCACCAAAAAGTCTTTCTCTACTGATACCGTGTTAAGTCTCACATTTAGATGTTTTTTCCACTTGGAAAAACTATTCTCCTCTTTTATAGAATTTAATTTTTAATAACAAATATTGGATTAAATTAAATGGAATATCACATAATTTTTTAATTTATAAATTCGAATTGTCATCATAAAACTCGGATCGCAGTTTAGTCTATGAAATTTTTCGGTTTAATGAACGGTAAGTAGATTGACTCGTAGCTGACAGTTCTCGACCCAGGTTTCCCTGACATTAGAGTTGAGCTGTCGTCTAGTCCCTAATTTCTTTGACATGTTCTAATTTGACACGTGATGACATAAAATTTTATTATTATATGTTATTTATATATTCCCCAGTTTATAATCTATCACCTACACAGTTATTCTTTCAAATATTAATAATATATCATTTATATCACGACGTCTGGCTATTGATATTAAATAAGTTTCTTTCGGAACGAATCACTTAATCAAATAAGTTCAAATGTCTATAAAAGAAGTCTAATATAAGTGAGGAAAGCCTCTAATATTTATTGAATTATCTATTTACTGAACTGCTAAATGCAATATGATAATGCACTTAATGGTACATCCAGAAATCATGTTAAATTATAAAGATGTACTTTGGTGCACTTAGGTTTGCTTTTAGCGTTACTTTTTCTGAAAAATGTTATAAATTTAAAATTTTATCTGGCAGTCTATGAAAAAGCAAATGGAATTATTTATTTGTAAAGTTAATGGAAGTCAGACGTTATATTTTCAGTAGTACAAGTAAATGCTCAGTCATCCAATTCAGTTAAAGTTCTTAACAGTTGAAAAAAATTTCATGCAGAGTATACAATTATATTTAAAATTATAATCTATTCTAAAAAGATGATTGAGTCGAATTCGAAATGATTCGTCGTGTAAATATTGATAGTAATTTTCGACAATCGCTACTTACCGAATCGTAAATTCCGCGTGAATTGAATTGGTAATTTTGAATTTGGTTTCGTTAATAATCATTTTGTCAGGAGTCTAAACGTGAAATAGGTACATTGAAAATCTAGGAATTTTAAGGGAATTTTATGGAATTTTTAAGTTCATGGGAGATAATGGGATTTTAAATGTTATCGTAGAATTTTAAAAAATTTCAAGAAGTTTCTGGGAATTTTTAGAACTTTTTACGACTTTGATCAGATTTCAATCGGACTTCAAGGTACTTTTATGAGTTTTAAAATATGTATTTTGTGGGATTTAAATAAGGAATTTAATAACTTATAGGGAGTTTTATTCAGGAATTTCAAAAGTTTTTTATGATTTTTAAAAGATTTTGTAGAATTTACAAAGATATCGAAGGCTTTCGTCAAATGTGAAAGGTTTTCAAAAAATATTTCTAATTTATAAAATATTTTGTGAAATTTTATAGAATTTCATGGAATTTGATAAAATTTCTAATGATTTTAAGGGATTTCAAATGTGAAGGAATTTCAAGAGGTTTCTTGGAATTTTTAGAGATTTCCATGAATTTTAACGTGGATTTTAAAAAATTTATGATTTTGAAAATTTTCGTAAAATTTTAAGAGATTTCAGGATATTTCGTGAAATTTTAAAGGAATTCATACAATTTTAAGAAATTTTACAGAATTTTAAGGGATTCTAAATATTTTTAAATTATGAGGATTTTTAAGGGATTTAAAAATTTGTTTTAAAGATTTCGACGAATTCAAGCGATTTTTAAGGTTTCTGTGAAATTTTGAGGAATTGAAAACGGGTTAAAGGAGTTCAGGGAGTTTGAAGGAATTAAAAATTTAAATTTAAATTAAAATCTTTTTATTTTAAAAGATTTCTAAAAATTGCGAGGAATTTATGTAATTTTTCGATATTTCTAATAATTGTAAACGGTTCCAAGAGATTTTTATGATTTTGAGAAATTTTAAAGGATTTCATGGAATTTGATAAGATATCTAATAATTTTAAGGGATTTTAAATATGAAGGAATTTCAAGAGGTTGCTAGATATTTTTAGAGATTTTCACTAATTTTAACGTGAATTTCAAGAGATTAATTATTTTGAAGGTTTTTATGTGCATTTTTAACGAATTTTAAGTGATTTCGAAAGATTTTTCTGATATTAATTGATTTTGTGAGAATCTTAAAGGATTTCATGGAATTTTCTAAAAGATTTCTATCTAATATGTTTTAAGGGATATAAGAGATATAAAGAGATTTTAAAGTTTATCATGGAATTTCAAAAGGTTTCTAGGAATTTTTAGATGTTTTCATGAATTTTAACGTGGATTTCAGATGATTTATAAGTTTGAAAAATTTTCTCGAATTTTTAAGTGTTTCATAGAATTTTAAGATATTTCTAATACTTTTAGTGGATTTTAAAATATATAAAAGGGATTTGAATTATTATTATTGAATTAAAAATAATCTGAAGAGATTTTCACGAATTTTAAGCATTTTGACAGTTTTTCAAAGGTTTCTTGGAATTTTTAGAGATTTTTACATAGATTTTAAGAGATTAGAGAAATAAAATATAATAAATTATAGAATATTGAAAGAGAAATTAAATGTGCGCGCGTTCGTGCTTTTTAATAAACAAACCAACTGAACTTAATTGTCCTCGAATTAGTCTATTTTCCCTTTCTTGCTGGTTTCTAAAAACAAGTAGTTTTCATAAAATACAAATAAAGTTTCGCGGTTCATTCACCGCGCCTATAATTGATCTACAACCGCAGCAGAATCCACTTTGCGTTGGGGTTTACTTTCCCGCAATAAGGTTGTGTGTGGGTGATTTTTAAAGCTCATTTAAACGACGGCGGAGATTCGCTAGTAATTGCAGGCAAAGCCGCTTTGATAATTGTCGAAGGAGAGCGTAACTGTTGAGTTTCGACAAAACAGTCGAATGGCGAGCCACCAGGAGAAAAAATGTCCACGTACCCTAGACTTGATTCAAGGTTGGGAGCTTGTCGATTCTTTCACGACTCGAAACTGCCTCATTTTGTCCAGGGTACGCTTAACTTCAGCGTGCTTTTCAAGGACATTTCTTTCGCAAGCTCTCCTCTTATCGCCAGTGATTACGAGTTTTTAACGGGGATTTACTCTGCCTTATCTACACACCATTCTCCGACCCCACGTCTCGAGCCCTTAAACCCACCTTCGAACATTTCCGCGGCTGTAACTGGATTCTTCCCTTTTAGCCCCTCATTTTCACAATCCTTTCTCTTTCTCGAAGGCACCGCACGCGCTCACATTGAGAAAATCGATTAGCATGTGAAAGAATCTCTTCCCTCTAATCTTTACCTGAACTAACTCAAAAATATATATTACACTCAGAAAAAAACTTGTTTTAAATCAAAACTTTTAATTTAATAACTCACACTGAAAAAAAAAAAAATTTGTCATCACAATAAAAACGTTTTGTTGAACAATTTTTGTTGCCTCAACAAAATTTTGCTTCTTAACACAAAATTATTTTGTTGAGCCAACAAAATATTTTGTTGGCCTAAAGAAAGTTTTGTTGTGCAAACACAAATTTTTAGCTAGACCAAAAGATATACGACAACGCATGCGCGTCCGTCAGTCATGGCTTATGTGATATTTTGCTGGGATTTTTATAAAATATTTCATGTGTGATGTTAGCCGTGTGGTTTAAGTGGCGTTCGATCTACGTTAGACATAAGTATTTAGGTAGTTCGAATCCCGGTCGCAGAAAAATTTCTTTCCGATTTTTCATAGCGTAGAAAGCATGCAATAATACAAATATATATAAATTAAGTATAAATAATGTAAAAATAATTTAAAAATTAGGTAAAACAGTTTATTAAATTTGATATACCTTGTGTCAACAATAATTTTTTTGGGCCAATAAAATAGTTTTGTTAGGCCAACCAAATGACTCAACAAAAAAATTGGGTTGGCACAACAAAACAGTTTGATTGCACAAATAACAACAAAATTATTTTGTTGAGCCAATCAAATTTTTGTTGGTCAAGCCAAACTGTTTTTTCAATGCAAATTTAAAATTTCTTTCTTTTAAAATAATTTTGTTTCATTCAAACGAAATTTCTTTGATTCAAACAAAATTATTTTGAATTATTTTAATTTAAAGAAACTGTTTGTTTAATTTTTAAAAAAATTTTTTGAATCGAAGAAATGTTTCTTCACTCAGAAAAATGTTTGGTGCGGACAAGAAAACTTTTTGTTGCTATAGAAGCAACAAAAATTGTTTGGTTGTGCCAACCAAATCTTGGTTCTTTCAACAACCTTTTTGTTGAACAAAGAAAATTCATTTGAACCAACAAAATCTCAGTTTTGGTTGAATTAACAAAACTTTGGTTGGTTCAACAAAAATTTGGTTGGCACAACCAAAAATCTTTGTTGCTTCTATAGCAACAAAATTTTTTGTTGTCCGCACCAAACATTTTTCACTGTGTTTGACCGTATATCAATACTATGATTTCTTTGATCCAAATAAAGTTTCTTTGATCCAAAGAAACTGTTTTCTGGGTGTACTCTTCTTGAATGATTTTGTTTTTTAATTTTCTGTGCCAATTTTATTAGACATAGTTATTAACATAATTATCTTGATTGATTACAGTGCCTCCTAATATTGACGACTCGCTAAGTTCGTCTGACGCGATTGTCAGGGAAGGTGCCAATGTGACGCTTACCTGCAAAGCAACCGGAAGTCCGACACCCAGCATCCGTTGGAAGCGGGACGACGGTTCGAAGATTTCCATCAATAAAAGCTTATCAGGTTTGAGGAAATTCTTTGTTCAAATTTAATTATGATTGATTAACAAATAAAAAGATACTACCAGAGCAATTTTATAATGAGATTCAAAAAAATCACAGTAGATGCTTTGTAAACTTGGATAATTATAGTTAAATTCCTGAATTATAAAGTACATTCTCAATTTGCTGCTACATTGTGCAATAAATGAATATTAAATCATTTTTATTTCATGTATGCAATCGTATTTTATCTAAAGTCCACTTGTAATGAGTTATAACAGTACTGAATTAATGAATTAGTGATGAATTAATCCGCCGTTTGAATTTATGCATTATGCATATAAATATTTACAATAACTGAGTTTCATTGTTGAACTCGTTGTTACATTCATTGTTAAATATATGCAAGGTATAAGCGTTATAATTGAATTAATAATTGCCTGATATTATTATTAAATTTGTCTGCTTTACAAAGTAATTCAAGCACTCTATGCTGGATAGAATTATTATTGAATGGATTATAGACTAATCATTTAAATACATTTATCAAATAATTTTTTTTCAGTGTCCGAGTGGGAAGGAAACACTCTTGAAATGGCCAGGATTTCCAGGCTAGACATGGGGGCTTATCTATGCATAGCCAGTAATGGAATACCGCCAACGGTCAGCAAGCAGATCAAAGTATCAGTTGACTGTGAGTAGAAATACTTTATTAGTAATATTGATCATTCATTTAAAGTCGGAAATTAATTTTAATGCATAAGCCAGATACATATATTCAATAATTACCATGCACAAATTCTATTTAGAATTTGGGAGCACTCAAACATTTCAATAATTAATCTTATTAATTAATAAGCATTTTTACGGGATATATATTCCTTACACGATTCTGTGAGATTTATATAAAATTAAAGAGAAAATGGTAGGTAAAAATTGTAATGAGGGTAGAAAAATGAGAAAATTAAAGCAGTGCAGTGCAACAGTATCCTAAATTATTCTGAAACGGGTGAATAATACTTTGTTGGATAGGAAAAGTGTGTGTTTCGAGAAGTGGTTTTCACGTTGTCGGTGGTTAAGGGATGAGAACCGAGCAATTTAATAATGGAGAAAGGCGACGGGTGACAAAGCTAGGCTTTGAGAGTTCTTTTTATTTTTCTCTTTCTCCCTCACCATCTCACTTACTCACATGTCACACATAAACACATATCCACTCTCGTTTTGCCACCGTTCTGGCAACAAGATGTAGAAACAGAAGGTGAAAGAGAAAAGAGAGTATGGTTCATCCTTATGAGACATAAAGGTAAGCTCGAGGGAGTCACAACACGCTATTACAGTTGTTTTTTTTTTTACTGTTATGTTAGTCTATTGTCATGTCACACTCAACCCTAAATATTGTTAGCACGTGCAACAATGCCACTTTACGAGTATAAAATTACTTTCCCCTACGGACACGAATGCGAACAATAGCTACTTAAAAATGCACTTGCTACACTTCTCTTTTGTCTTCGCGGTTCAAGAATTAAAAAAAAAACACATAAAAGAAGATAATTACATTTAATAGAAGATAATCAATATTCTTTTTTCTTTTGCACATTCAAGTTTTCATTTGTATTGCTAATTATGATTCAGAGATTCGCTACTTCAAATTTCGATTACTTGAAAGGAAGTTTTCCAACTGGATAAATATATAAAACGGTGGGTAATTTTGCGTTTTTACATTCATATAACCAGGATTAATTAAACGTCAAATTGGAGCCACTTAGTTTATTCTTTCATTACGATGATATTACAATTTTCCGCTCTCAAAAATTCTTTTCTTCCTTCATGTCACACATTATAACAGTTCTTTTCACTTTTCCTTCGTAAAACACTGATTTCTTCCCTCGGAATTTCCACTCTTGATATTTTCCATACTTAACTATTTAAAAAATTTCTTATAATATGTATATGTATACATATGTTATATTCCTTTAGTGATACTTTATATTCAACAGTTGATGAAAAGTGTTTATTAATACAGTAGGTAATATTAAGAACGATTAATTATCGAAGCAACACGTTATTTAGATTTATATGCGAACATGAAATAATTATCACAATAGTTAATTCATTTAAATTCTAAAGAGAATATATTGACTCCCGGTACGCGATTTGGCTCCAGGCTTCTCCAATTATACATATTATTTATCTGTGACGTATTTATTGAAATGCAAATCTGCTTGTTTCACATAATTCTGTGTGTAATTAATTTTATGCACATGTGAAAAAAAAATATCTTTCAAGGCATCTGCATATTTTATTTCACTTGCACTTAAGCTAGTAAACCCTTTTTTCTGATTTTGAGAGATAATCCAGATTATATTGAATATTTGAAAATGCAGAGTTTGAAAGATTTTGCTAGAATTATTTCGTAATCGCATTTAACTTTCACGTGAACGGCCTCGGCTTTTATTATTCATAAAATAATTAATTATTTACCAACGTGCTAGAACTTTTCGGCCGAGTCTAGTCGTACGGATATTTTTTACATTGAGTTCTAGCTACGTTATTAAATTAGGACTGAAAAGAAAGGTGGTGATAAGGGGGTGATAAAGCTGCTATTAAAAAGAGGAAAGGAAATAACACTGGGAAAAAAATACTCGGAAATCAATAAATATACTTTTGAATCAATAAATCTGTTCCAAATGCAGATATTTTATTGATTCAAATATATATACTTTAAAATGTATATAATATCACAATTGTATGGAAATGAATAATTCTTGTTTCATTAAAAATTAATTTGAAACCATAAAATATCTGCTTTTGGAAGAGACTTATTGATTCTCTAAACTTGAATCAGTGAAATTTAACTGATTAACAGTCAAATTCCACTGATTTTCAGTGATTCTTTTCTCACGATTTTAATTAGTGAATAATCTACACTGAGAAACTCTATGTTAGAAAAATTACTAATATCGATAGCAAGTTTACTATTTAAATAATAATTTTTCCTATTTAAATAGTAAAATTTATTATTTTCTGTATTAAAATGTCTCAATTTTGGGATTTTGCCCCTACTTGCTATCAATATTAGTAATTTTTCTAACACAGAGTTTCTCAGTGTACTGGAAATCAGTGAAACATCACTGAAATTTTTAGTAGTTTAGTGACGATTACTGAAAATTTCAGTGACTTTTGACTGATTCAATTTTAGAGAGTTCAAAAGTATATTTATTGATTTCCGAGTATTTTTTTCTCAGTGAAGGGATATGAAAAATACTAACTTTTTTAACTTTGTCAAAAGTGGGCTTTAAAACAGGCTTATTATAAGGGGGTGGGAAAAGGGATGGAATATAGTTATTGAAAAAAGGTGTGAACCAAAGTGAGCAGTAGAATAACCATTTCGTCAGGGTCCATAACACTTGATTGTGAAAATGCGCCGATCACGTAGCTTGCATCGTGTTATCGCTTTCGGGGTGCAAAAAAGGTGGAAAGCTAGAAAAGGAAAAAAAGACTGCAAGCATTTCTGGCAAAGATTAGCAAAAAGTCGTCGTCAAGCCCGCGGGTCCGGTAATTTCGTTTCAAGTTTGCAGGTGGCTTAATTTTTGCCGTAACACGTCTGTCGGTGCACACGGCAGGCGCGAACCCAACACGAGGAGATATGGCACGGATTTTTCTCGTTGCTGATTTTAATAACAGATTGCTTGTGGAGCTGGTGGGGTTGGGTGGATGGGACAGGGTTGAGTCACTGCTTATACGTGACTCCACCAGTACCAATTCTCCCTGCACAATTGCACATTCCGTACGTTACGTTACGTTCGCCCCGATGTAGTGCTCGTTTTCAAGTCCACGGATGAATTCAAGACACTCGAAAAAATCAGTTTATTTCCTTTTTTTATATTTCTCTTTAGGTTTAGAGAAAAGGGAATGTTATGTAATTTGCCGCATATATCATGCAGAAATTATTTACCTCCGAATCTAGTGCAAAGGAAATTAATTGCTGTACATTAAGAGTAAAGGACACGAGTGCCAAATTTCCTGGTTTCTCTTTTATATGAGGACTCTTTTAGTGCAATCTGGCACATTTTCCTTCTGTAAGCATTCATGGATAACGTAGTTCAATGCTCGTCGCAACATTTCTCTGTGCCAGTTGCGTTCGCCGATTGTAATTTAATTGTTCAATTCAAAGGAAATTGGACTTCTGCTTGGACGTACGCCATCACGGTGCGGATATTACCGATCGACTTCCCTTATTCATTGTTTTCAGTCTGAAATACTTCCGTTGATAATCTTGTGAGACCACTCACAAATTAGGACAGTGTCGTGTCTAAAACTAGAAAAAAGTTATTGCAATCTCGAGTTATTTAATTTCTGATCACTAGATTGTCTATTACAGTATTCTGGTTTTGATGTGTGGGATAAAGATTATTTTCATCAGATAAATATTTTCTTCTATCTTTTAGTCGAAGAGAAAATTGAGACAGAGATGATTATCTTTCATTGATTACCAATCTCATGCATACCAAATAATATTCATGTACGTAGTTTATAACAAAAATCAAGATCCGAGTCCAGATTCGGTAAATTATATTCCGAGCAAAAGCGAACAGAAGGGGAGTCTTATCGGTAGCACGAGCCAGCGTTTATTTAAATTTAAAACTGGAAATCGATCTTCCCCAGCATCCACTTGCCCTTCCTTAGAAACTTACTTCCAGTAGACTTTAATTCCGTCTCTCGTCGATCGTCTCCTTTTGGCACGCCCCCCCATTACCCCCTTGAAAAAAAAAAACTCATTAACGTGTCTCGTATTTCCTCCTTTCTTTTCTTTCATAAGGAAAACGGCACCAAAGGAACATTGAAAGAGAGATAAGAGAACAGGAGAAAGAGAAACAAAGACAAAGGGTTGAATAATGAAAATTGGATATAGAAATTGGATAGTTTTAATTTACCATAAAATTACAAATTCAACCAGTAAAATAAATATCGAAAATTCATTTTCGTTTTAATAGAAGGGAACCAAATATCGTTACATAATGTATTTTTCTGGTAAAAAGTCTCAATTCTGAAGTGGGTTCTACAGAGAGTAGATCCTTAAAGGCAGAGTAGTTCCTCTTGGTAAAGTGAAACGCAACTCGAAGTATATTCCTTCTGCATTCCACGAGAACTTTATGACTGCACAATTAACTGTAGCAGTGGCACAGAGTGGTCTGCTAGATAACAAAATCCACGTCGGTCAGTGAATAAGAATCGTTTTATTAAAATTCTTTTGTACCAGAATAAACTCTGATACTGAAATATGTCAGAAATATACTGAAATATGCCAGAATCGATTACTGAAAAGACTGTAAAAAACAAGCTGGTTTAAATATTCTTAAATTCGTTAAGGGTGTTGGAGCCAAGTTCTAATCTAAAAATTCAATTTCTTCATTTTACTTAACGAATATTAAATTTAGAATTTTTTCCCTTTGTACACTGAGAAACTCTGTGTGAGAAAAATTACTAATATCGATAGCAAGTAGGGGCAAAATCCCAAAATTGAGAGATTTTGATACAGAAAATAATAAATTTTACTATTTCAATAGTAATTTTTCCTATATAAAAAAAAATTTTGGTTGCTTCTATAGCAACAAAATTTTTTGTTGTCCGCACCAAACATTTTTCTCAGTATACTTGCTATCGATATTAGTAATTTTTCTAACACAGAGTTTCTCAGTGTAGAATTAATTAATTTATAACAAGAATTTTGAGTACAGAGCGAGAAAATATCTAATTGAAATAGTTTTTAAGTAATATTAAAATAATGAAATTTGAAGTAAGATTTTGAATTCATCATTTTATGCAAACAATATTTATCTATAATAGTTTTCATTGAGTAAAATGGAGAATGGAATATTGAGTTTAACACTTGAGTTCAACGCCCTTAAGTAAATTAAGTCATCAAATGAAAATAAAATTTACTGAGTCGATGCTTTAACACATTTTTTAGAAATATTTTCTCTCTTTGTTAATTTCAAAGATTCAACTACTAGAGAAATTATAATATCACAATTATAAATTATCACGAATGTTATTTTTAATTATTGAACTAGTCTATATTAAACAAACTAGCTAAATAAAAAAAAGTATGTAATTGTAAAATAAGACCTTGAATTTTTGTGAATCTTGTTACTCAGAGTCGTAAATTCTCGCGAAGTAAAAATCGAGAAACTCGAAAAAGGGTCGACGTTGCTCATTTGAGTGAAATTTATTGTTTTTGAACCTGCAGGTAACGCGCAATCTGACTTTACACGGTGACGCTAGTCGTCATGAAACTTTCATAAACGAATGTCCGCTTTTATGGTAAAATATAGGCTCGTCCAGCGCTCTACGTTGAATATGGAGTATATTTATAGACCTTAGTGCAACCCGCAACACCAAAAAGTAAGAGACAAGCTGGGGCGACTCTAGTTTGTAGAACGCATTAAGAATTTTTTATAAACTTGAGCTTTATATGCGCGAAAAATTATTCCGGAAAGATTTTTCGTTCCCGTTCTTGCCTTTGTGACAAAGAAAAAGCTTTATCAATATTGATGGTCCCTAATAACTTTTTTAAAGCGCCAAATCATTCAAAAGGTGGGACGATTAATCGACGACAGCCGAATGACGAAGACTTTTGAAAAGATTTTTAACCCTGGCGAAATTTTATTAGATTGCTATTTTAAAGAAATTAATTATAATTAATTCGTCCTCTTATACGGAGAAAAATGGATATTAAAAAGTAATATCAAGATATTATATCTAAATATCTAGATAGTCGTTCCATAGTTAAATAGCTAGATATTACTTTTTAATATCCACTTTTCTCCGTGTATGTTGTAATTATATTTATAATAATTTAGTTTGACAAATTTCGACTATAGGAAATTCAATCTCTGATTTAATTTTTCAGTTGCTTTTTTTCAAAAATATGTTTCGAAATATTTTTACAGAATTTTTTTCACGTGTAAATGTTATAATAATTTTTTCGTACTTGGGCTGTGAATAGGCCATAATATTCGCACGTGGTTCTTGACGAGGGACGTTTTAGTAACGCTTCGGAATTGTGGGGAAGGCGCTTTTGTTTTCCGTTTTTAAATGTGGTTCGCTCGACGATGCGTATGAGTTCCTAGGGGCGTTGAATTTTTATGAGCTCGCGTACCGCGAATTAGCCGCCTTTCTACACCTATCTGCAATCTAGCAATATTTGCCACCTCTCTTGACGTGTCTTTGTTGAATATAATTCCTCATTAGAATATACTAGATTTGTTCTATGTTTTCAACCTATTGGAGAAAATGTACACAATTTCAAACAATTATGATTTCAATTTATGATTTTAAATTACATTATGCTTCACAAAAAGTATACACTTTGAATATTCATTTAACTAAATTCTATTTTCACTCATACACAAATTTCGTCTTTGAGGCACAAGAGCAGTTGACGGGAAATGTTAAGCGCGTTAGATTATGAATTTTCAGCTGCAGCTGACTGATAATTTTACGCAATAATTATACACAGCAGACTTAGTTATATCTGTATCGACACACGCAAGGCAATTATTCCAGACAAATTCCAGCAACTGTGTTTCGAAGAAACGATTGGCAAAAAGCCAGAACAGATGCATAAGCTTCTTTGTTTGTGCTCTCAACTTAGGCCGGGGAATAGGGATATTTTGAGTTCACGCGCTAAAAAAGGACAGAGATATAGAAAATAAATTGTGAAGGGGAAGAAGCGATGTCGGAAAGTGACAATTTCTAACCGACTAACGTAGCTTCGTTACTGTACATTTGCAACATTAGAACGGCGCCTTCATTTGCGGCTGTGCATAATGAGGTGAGCATATTCGTGTTTTTACTCGAGCTGCGATGAAAATCGAGCAAAAAATTGAGTCTTCGTCTTTAGAGATTCCCGAGCATGTTCTCTCTAAAGGTTATTACAGTTTTCGTGATGTAACATTGCGAATGGAGTGAGATATGCTGTGAAAGAGAAAAAAAAGCACTTATGCAATTCAAACAACATAAAAATATTTATTTATCATTGGAAAATGTTCTGTAAACTTTATTCAATTTATGGATACGAACTTGAACGAATAATCTTTAAGTAAGGATGAAAAGGAAGGATCAGGTTACGATAGATTCGCAAGAAGCTCGATAGAAACAGGACCTTTGAGCCGGCAAGCGTGAGCCATTTTCTCCTAAGAACGAACGATATCTTCCGGTTCGCTAGCAAACCACCCCATAAAAACCATAGAACCTCACACGTTTTCACCCTTTTCTATACTTACAGCTTTCTCTTGCACTCTTGGCCTTCCACTTCTCTATTCTTACAGCCTCATCGCATTCATGACCCTATATCTTTTCTCCAAGGTATGTGTGATGTGAGAGATGAAGGCTGGCATAGATATAGACCAAGGTGAATGGAACGGGATATGGCAAAGAGGAAAGAGAGCAAATAAAAATATAAATAAAAATTAGTAGACACATGTTTCACAAATCACTGTACATGCTGATGAGGCTCGTGGGACATTCCAAGCGTCCCGTATGGGGTGTTTCTCTAGAGTATGTTGTGTACTCTGGGCTTTAGTATTATTCTATGATGTATACATTGCCTCTACTCCTCCTACTATTACTATATTTGTCCCTTCCTCCCTGCTTCACGTTCCCTTTTCATCATCGCTCTTGTGCTTTCTCTCACTCTATGTTTACACATAACATAACCAGAATTCAACTACACGTGGATTAGACGCACTGCATGACGTATTACCATGAAGTGTATAATTGTAACTGTGAACCATTACATTGGAACAAGGTCCAACTGTAATAATCATGTCATCGCGCAATTCACAGAACACCTAGATATGATAATTACTGTCAGTCCATTTGAGGTTTTCCATTTGACGGGCATTTGTAAAGAGTGATTTCTCTTCTGTGAAAAATGGGAACATGAATATATCTCAAATTGTACTTTTTTCAACCTTCATTTTACCGAAATTCATTTGACCAAATAATAATTTACTTTAATTTCAACTAGCAATCCAACACGCGCACGATTATTTATTTAGTTTCTTACAACTTCAAAGTTATTAAAAAAACAATGAAATTTTGCTAATTCAAATTTAAAGAATAGGTTTGAAACAACAATGCACTGAGAAAAATGTTTGGTGCAGACAACAAAAAATTTTGTTGCTATAGAAGCAACAAAAATTTTTGGTTGTGCCAACAAAATTTTTGTTGAAGCAACCAAAGTTTTGTTAATTCAACCAAAACTGAGATTTTGTTGGTTCAAAAAAAAGTTTGTTGAAAGAACCAAGATTTGGTTGGCACAACCAAACAATTTTTGTTGCTTCTATAGCAACAAAAAGTTTTGTTGGCCGCACCAAACATTTTTCTCAGTGTGTATCAGAGATTTTAGAAACATTTCGTTACATCACTATTTTTTCAAGTTTCTAAGGATTTTTAGAATTTTAAAAAGATTTCGTAAAATTTTAAGGTATTTCGCGGAATTTTAACGGATAATTCATAAAATTTCAAGAGAATTTTTAAAGTTAAGGAATTTTAAGGGATTTTAAATGTTTTGACATTTTTAGGAATATTAAGAGATTTCTAAGAATTGACATTAAGATTAAGATTAAGATTAAGATTCCAACGAATTTTAAGCGATTTCGTAGGTTTTCGTAAAGTATTATGTGATTTAAAAAGGTTTATGAGTGTTTTAAGAGATTTTAAGGAATTTTAAATCCTGTCTTGTTAAGTTTAGAGGGATTTTAAGACATTTCAAAAGGTTTCAATGAATTTTAAGGGACTTTAAGGAATACAAAAAAATAAAAAATAGATACAATAGAATTTCCTTGAATTTTAAAATAAATCAAGGGATTTTCTGATTTTTAAAAGATTTTATAGAATTGTCAGTATTTTTCAGGGATATTAAGAGGTTTTCACGAATTTAAAAAGATTTCAAGTGATTTTTATGAGTTTTCAAATATTTTATGAGGTTTAAAGGATTTTACAGTTTGTCAGATAATTTTATTGAGGGATTTTAAAAGAATTTCTATACATCTTACGTGATTTTTAAAAGAATTTGTAGAATTTAAAAGCATTTCGAAGGTTGTAGTAAAATTTTAAGGGAGTTTATGAGATTGTTCTAATTATTGAAAAATTTTTAAAGATTTCATGGAATTTGATAAGATTTCTAATGCTGTTAAGAGAGTTTAAATGTTAAGAAATTCCAAGAGATTTTTATGAATTTTTAGAGATTTTAGCGAATTTTAACTTGGATTTTATGAGATTTATAATTTTAATGGTTCTTGTGGATTTGTAAGGGATTTCAAGAGGTTTTTGGGAGTTTTAAGAAATCTTAACGAACTTTAAGCAATTTCGAAAGTTTTTCTTGAATTGTTTTTGTTTGTTTTGAATTAGTTTGTTTTTCTTCTTTCAACTTCAAGTCATTAAAAAGCTAATCAGGTTTGCAACAATAGTGTATGCGAAATTTTCGACAGATTTTGTGACACCACTTTTTTAAGATAGGATTTCTCCAAATTTCTGTTTTACCTGTTATTTTAAATTTGACCAATTGGATTTCTCTATTTGAATTTAAAGCCACTTTTTCATACATGTTGTTGTTTCGGTAAAATGGCGGTGAATAGTAATTTGATAAAATGACAATTAGATAGAACAGATATTCGGAAAAATGGAGATCAGGGAAAGTAGAATTTTGGGGATGTACCTTTTAAAAAATGTTTTCGATTTTTGGGCGTATGTAATTATGTATGCACTATGTTTTATTATGTATTTTTATTGTGAGAAAACAACGAAAAACCGCAAGGAAACTGGGAAATTCATGAGAATCGTGGTACACTGAACAAACAATTTCAACCGTGGAAACAACTCCTAATTGCACTCTTAATATGTAAAAAGTCAGCCACTAAACTTATAAAATACTGTAATTTGAGGTCCTTTTGTTTCGTAGCATTCACTATTAAAAAGAGTTTCAAGCATGTGGAAGTACAGGCAACAAAGTTTCAAAAATTCGCATTCTTAATGGGTTTTTAATTGTTCATTACTTAAATAACATTAATTCTATACTTTACTTTGTCCGGAATTGTATACATTTTCATAGGGTTTTTCCTCATACAGAAAAAAATATTAAAATTGCCTTGTCACATAAACAGAGTAAAATGATCTAATTGTAAGTGGAGAATTAAATGAGACCCGGGGAAAATAAAATCTGGAAATAATAAGGCGCCCCTTTTTTCTATGTAGAAAAAAAAAATTTTGAAATTGGTCACTTTCATCATCCTCTTTAGGAAGATTTTAAGAGTTCAGTAGTAATGCACTGCAATAGTCAGACAATCTTTTTTT
The DNA here is from genome assembly GCA_900474325.1 of Synergus umbraculus. Taxonomy (NCBI): domain Eukaryota; kingdom Metazoa; phylum Arthropoda; class Insecta; order Hymenoptera; family Cynipidae; genus Synergus; species Synergus umbraculus. The sequence goes on from UCOK01017814.1 coordinate 21,581, forward strand.
ATTGATTTATAAATTTTTTAAACATAATAAGTAGCATTATTTCCAACTGAAAGCATCCAATTTCCTGAAAAGACATCACTTAATAAAAGTGCAATTCGAAGTTTAAAAAGTAATAGCAAGTGTGTAGAGCCGGAGGTAATTCCTTCAAATTCCATGAAAGAACGTCAAAAATGTAGAAGAAATGGTCTCCCAGTCCCTTATCAAATTTCAGTACTCTTGACGTAAACACGAGTGACACAGGGCCATGGGTTTCAAAAAGTTAACCGTTTCTTCTATAAACGAAACGGCGCGTAATCTGGGCACGTAGTCCACGGAGGATTACTATCCAGGTGCCCCCCGAGGGAACGAGCAAGAATGAATCGCCCGGTACGACGTCCGGAAAAGCGTGTTACACAACCCTGCGGCAATCGTCTTTTTACTGTGCGAGGTACACGAATGGGCTGCTCGACGACCACCAAAAATTACCATGCATATACATATAGGTACCAATTGCAAGTCTGCTTCAAGACTTGAGCGACCCTTAAATAATTCCGAATACCGTTATATCGTCTCATCAAACGCTTTTGATCAACCATAAATGTAAATTTAAAAACACTGTTAAAAATGTTTCCAAAATTAATATACAAATTTTAAATTTAATATATTACCATATGTTTTAGAATTAATATAAAACAATATTAAAATTAATATAAGAGTATATTAATATTAATATAAGATATATTAATGGTAATAGAAAGTATATTAATTTTAATATGGCTGTATATTAATCCTAAAACATAATGGTATATTAAATTCAGTTTACGGTATATGCAAATGACTTTACTCACAAATTAGTATATTAAAGTTTAGTATATTAGTATTAGTATATTTAAGTATATTCAATTTTTATCAGTTTTTTTTAACAGTGAACCTTTGAAAAATGACAGGGAAATAGGAGTAGCTGTTGGCGAAAGTAGAAATTGATATATTAATAATAATATTATTAATTAAGAAATTTTTAGAAGAGAAAAAATGGAAGGGACAATTTGTTGTGGGTTCAACAACAAATTCATCATCCGTTAAAATTCCTATACTAACGGACTTAGTTTCTACTCTCTAAACTTGAATCAGTGAAATTTAACTGATTACCAGTCAAATTCCACTAATTTTCAGTGACTCTTTTCTCACGATTTTAATTAGTGAATAATCTACTGGAAATCAGTGAAAATTCACTGAAATTTTTAGTTGTTTAGTGAAGATTACTGAAAATTTCAGTGACTTTTGACTGATTAAAATCGTGAGAAAAGAGTCACTGAAAATCAGTGGAATTTGACTGATTCAATTTTAAAGAGTAATGAGTTTCATGGAATTTAAAAATAGTTTAGTGAATTTTAAAGAACTACAAGAGCAGTTTATAGAAATTTGGTTACAAGCTCGCCGTGGAATATAAAAATATTTCAAGAGAGTTTTAAAAGATTTTGTTAAATTGTACAGAATTACATTCAATTTTAAAGGAGTTTTTAAGAATTTAAAGGTATTTTAAAGCTTGTTGTGGAAATTAACGAATTTCAAGTGATGTTGAGGAATTTAAAAGAATGATTTAAACTGATTTCATAATATATTATGAAATCTTAAAGGATTTCCTGGATTTTTGAGAAAGTACAGGGGATTTCATCAAATTTTAAGGCATTTCAAAAAGTTTTCTTTTTTTTTTATTCAAAGAAACTGTTTTCTCGGTGTCTGATTTTCAATAACATGCGATATTTTCGAAAAATATCAATAGCATTATTGAAAACTTCTCGCAATTTTTAATGTATTTATATCAGGGAAAAAGGTCTAAAAATCAGAAGGGAGTTTATTTGAGCAACACAATATCGAATTGATAGCAGCTGCTATGAATGACCATTACAGAAGGAGGAAACGATCAAATCGAAGCAATCATTCGCAGGATGAACCCGTGAAATATGTATATTTCGGAAACTAGGGCTTGATATACCGAACCGGACTGATATGACTCTCTCAATCCTCTGAGTGAGTGATTTGAGTATGTACGAAATTTTTAGTATTCGACCACGTTTTTCTACATCACGTAGATTATATTGTCCCTCTAAAATGTTTTATTCATAAAGTTTCTGTTTCCCTATAGCGAATTTGTGGGTGTGATTTAAATGTGCATTTCAATGTATAAATTCTATCGGATGTCTGCATTATTTGAATACGAGGTATATAATGCGTTTACACATCAAGCACGGCTCACGCGTATTCGTATAAACAGTTATATGCCAGTCTCTAGAAAGACATGCCATTACACCGAAACAGCCCCTGAATACCAAATTCTTCCTTCAGCGAGAGAATCCTCTAGGACTTTTTCGCACGTAAGTCTCGCCTCTAAATCGATCCTCAATGTGAAAAGTGGAAGATTTCATGAACGGAGGAAATTTCAACACTCACTCTATTTCCACTTACTGAAGACATGGTTTATTTATTTTATTTTGATAAATATTTCAAGAGTATTTGAGGGGTTGAAATCAAAAGCGGAATAAAAAAAATGATGGGTGAAAAAGTGGGTTGATAAGGCTACGTGCAAAAGCGGGACGAAAAAGAAAAGAGAAAATCGAAGATTATATCGTATATTTGAAGATAATAAACAATTATCTGTTTAATGTGGAAAATATCTCTTGTTAATGCCTTGAACGTGACGAATTCACATTAAGTGATGTGACGGATTTCGCGGTTTCATAACGGAAACCGATTTCTCGGTGAATGCTTTTCAATTTCATAGATCATCGGGTTCTTATTTCATTTACCGCGCGAAGGATGCAAAGAATAAGAGGAAAACTTAGAAATGATAGGAAATATGTTTTGTTCCTGTTGTGATGCACTCTAGAGGCTTTAAAAGTAATTTATTTATTTAATTTTGATTCAATTTATCGAAACAGTGCCTGATAGAGCATATAAACTTAAACTCCGTTAAATCATCGGGAAAACTGGATATTAAACTCTGGATATTTAAATATAACGCCCTACTGTTTTTTAGTAACTGTCAGTTTATTCTTTTATATAATGAAAGTAATCCATGTGGCAAAAGATTGAAAGGATTATTTATAAAATGGTCAGTAGAAGGATTTAAAGTGTTCTTCAACAGTAATAGTTAATACTAAAATCCTTTTATGCTAAGTGAGCTGACAGATTAATTGAGTTCAATTTTTATTGATAGATAATTCAATTATAGATGCTGGTATTTCTAAAGTCTTCGGCGAGAATAAGAATTATAAATTTGAAAAGGATGTATTTAATTCTAAATCAGGAAGGCATGAGTTTATAAAATCCATGAAGTTTATTAACAATTTCCGTTTGTCAGATTTGACTTCCGGATTGATTTACGACCTCGTTACCATAAATCCGTGGAAATTCAAGAAATGTATAATTCTACTCTCTTCATGAAGAATCTTTAAATATTTCTTCTAGTACCAAGACGGTAATTGTCAAAAGATAAAAAAAAAAAAAGAATCATGCGAAAGAATGAATAAAATAGCTTCACTTATCGCAGTAACGTTAGGCCCAGGAGGCTCGGATGATTATTTCAACGGTTAGTAATTACTTCCCTTTCGTTTTACCCATCCCTGGTTTTAACCGTTAGCCGTACAAGAGGAAGAGTACGAGGCAACATCTTGCACGGATTAGAGATCCAGCGAATTCCAGAGGGATGTTCTAGCTTCCAACATTTAAAATCAAGATGGTGACGGCGTAACGTAAAAATCAAGATTTCGCGAAAAATTATTGTACATTTTCTACTTAAAACGTTAATTTTAAATACAATTTTCAGAACGTTAAAATATTAGAAGACCAGAGAGTATTCTCTCCATCATATTAATTATTTAAAATCCATCTGTCTACTTTCAATGCATATACAGATAAAGCATAATTAATTAAGAGTGATAATTATCTCGCGAATAAATAACTAAAGCCTTGTATTTCGAAATTGGTCATTTAATTAATTTTGAACCCTTAACAAAAGAAGAGAAACATACAATTAGGAATCAAATAGAATTGTATATTATAGTTCATAACAGGTAATTAATTCTGTTTAATTTATATCGAGGCATTTCCAGTACATTATAGAATTTTCCTCAATTCGACACATTAGTCAATCAAGTTTCCTAATTTTCTTGCAGCATGACACATTTTAAAGGATTTCAAGATATTTAAACTTAAAAAAATTTCAAAAGACTTATAATTATTCTTGTAATCTTCGAATCTCATCGTTGACAATTAAAGTGTCAAACTGCGAGAAATTTAAGAACAACCGGAAAATGGGAGAGTTTCATGATTGACCTTCCGTTGGATAATATTGTGTTTACTGGCATAAGCGAACGTTTTATTAATTTCCCGTTGAGTGACAGAATAATTTACGAACAATCCCCGTAAAGGAGAAATAATTCAACGCTGTGTGTGCGGGTATAAGCACAAAAAGAACCTTAGTCACCGTGCATGCATATTTATTTGTATCACCAAAGGTGGTACAGGAAAATTTAGGAAAAGTAGATGTCAAAAGGATTTCAAATCCAATTTTAAAATCCAAATTTTTCCTGACATTGAAAACGATTTCTGACCTCAAGGGTATAAGAATCTAATATTCAAGAATGATTAATGTTAAATAAATGTTCGTTTGTACACTGAGAAACTCTGTTAGAAAAATTACTAATATCGATAGTAAGTAGGGGCAAAATCCCAAAATTGAGACATTTTAATTCAGAAAATAGGAAAAATTACTATTTAAATAGTAAAAATTACTATTGAAATAGTAAAATGTCTCAATTTTGGGATTTTGACCCTACTTGCTATAGATATTAGTAATTTTTCTAACATAGAGTTTTTCAGTGTATTAATTTTAGAAGTGCATTTAAATTCTAGAAAAGCAAATAGTATCAAGAATTTATCAATTCCACTGTATTTAACTGGCTCACACTTGTCACACAAAAGATCGAACTGATCCATTTGGATATATTCTCATCTCACGTCCTCGAAAGCTAGCTTTTCTACAGTCAATGATGCAACTGACACAACTCTATACAATGATAACTATCTCTCAATTTCCCTCCGGGAAGTGCGACCGAATGAAAACTTTCCCATATAAATTGCACTATTAGTGCACAATGAATCCTGATACCAAATACCAGCACATTCAAACCATGTTTCCTATATAATTAACGAAATACTATTCTAATCCATAGATCTCTTATAAATGGAAATTTAATTTCAAAACCAGAATCTGAAATGAACATTTCCTCTTTAATACAGCATTAAAATTATCCATTCACTTCATGAATATTTAAACCCTGTCGAACGTGGAAGCCTCTGAAAGAAATTACTTATTCATATTACATATTTCTCACGGTATAATTAGTTATTCATTTTTCTAAGTACAATTCACAGAATCCATTACAGACCAAAAATAAATAGTCAGCTTTACAAATCTTCAGTATCAAAACTTTCTTACAAAGTACCTTTGTACTAATTTTTCACATTTAATGGGAATTTATTTTAATTCCTAAGAGGATCAGAGAGTGTTAATTATGGGATTAAAAATTAATTCAAGACGCATTTTTTTTAATGTTTGAAAATCATTTGGAATTCCGTAAAAGCTGTTGAAATCCCTTGAAATGTCTTGCAATATTTTTAAATCCTTTAAAATCTCCTGAAAACTATAAAATTTCCGAAATGATTTTATAAATACAATATTTCAATCTGCATATTGAATCCAATATTGATACTGTAACAAAAATTTCTAAGCCCGTTACAGAATTTTTAGTCACGCACGTCATCTGAGCTTTATTTAGTTACCAATAATAGAAATTTCTAAATTGTAACAGAATTTTTTTATTTCTGTTTTCCAGTGAAACGTGAGAGAGAATTCTAAATTAAATTTCTACACTTTAAATTTGAATCAGTCAAAACTGACTGATTCACGGTCAATTTTGACTGATTCAAACAATCTGGATTTGACGACTGACATATCAGTCACTTTGACTGTCTCAAAACAGTAATTTCAAGTGACTGATGAAATCAGTTAGTTTAATTGATTTAATCAGTCGTTTTAATTGATTTAAGCAGTCACTTTGATTGATTTAATCAGTCACTCTAATTAATTCAATCAGTCATTCTGACTAATATAATCAGTCATTTTTATTAATTTAATCAGTCGTTTTGACTGTTTAATAATATAGAAGAATTTAATGGAAAATATTAATTTAAAGAATAATTATAGTATATACATATAATACACATATTTATTAAATCCGCATACACTTAAAAACTGTATAGTTTTCACTCTGGTTACACTTTTTTAAATATTTACTTAAAATATATAAATATTTCTTGAATATACACTTAAAGACTTAAGGTTACACATTCTTAAATATTCTTAAGGTGGAATCGCGTTTTAATCGCGTTTTAATCACCAAAAATTAAAAGAGAGCGCGACAAACGTTGATTGCTTTGCTGTTCAGCTACTGAAAACGTCGACGAAGACTCTCGTCAGTTTTTTTAAAAATTGCGTGCCCTTATATGGAAAACGGTGAGGATGACTCATCACTTGCTTTCGAGGCCGCCTAAATTCGTAGAAAAACAAAACATGAAATGACTGATTAACCTGTCATTTCGAAAATGATCAACAAATCAGTCAATTTTATTGACCAATAATTCGTCGTTTGAGGTGACTGATTGGATCAGTCACCAATATTGACTGATTGGATCAGTCACTAATATTGACTGATTAATCAGTCAAATGACTGATTAAGTTAATAAAAATGACTGATTATATTAGTCAGAACAACTGATTGAATTAATTAGAGTGACTGATCACATTAATCAAAGCGACTGGTTAAATCAATCAAAGTGACTGCTTAAATCAATTAAAACGACTGATTAAGTCAATTAAACTGACTAATTTCATCAGTCACTTGAAATGACTGTTTTGAAATAGTCAAAGTGACTGATATGTCAGTCGTCAAATCCGGACTGTTTGAATCAGTCAAAATTGACTGTGAATCAGTCAGTTTTGACTGATTCAAATTTAGAGTGTAATTATTTGCTCGAGAAGAAATTTTTTATCGTCACAACCCTTGCCCTTAAACACAACAATATACCCCTAAAGAATGTAAAACGGTAAAAAATATAAAAGTGCTTCGAAATTTGAGACTAAGGGAAAAAGGCAAATCAGTAGAAAAAGAATAGACAGATAGAAAGGAAGTCGGACAAGCAGGGAGAAAGACAGAGAGAAGACATATAGAAGGGGTGGGTCGAGAATAAAGGTGCTGGAGGTGAGTCAGAACAGAGGCATTGTCGCATTAACATTCCTTTCGTGTGAAGAGGGTGTAGAGCGGGAGTGGAACGGTTAGGGTGGGATTTGATTATGGAGGGCTGGTAGTAGCCTGTGAGGCTGAGTTGGGGGTTTCGAAGAAGGAGATAAAGGGGAGAAAGAGGGAGTGAGAAGGAAGCTCTCGAATTCGAAGGAACCAGAAAAGGAGAGACGTCGCTTTTGGATGCGTTGTAGGGTGCACGAATTAGACCGAGTCCTCAAGCATTCAGGGTGGCTTCGGATAAAAACCGTTTCTCGTAACGAGGATTTCGAACGCGCCAGGGGTTCACGAGCAAGAGCAGTGTCTCCCAGCCTCCCAAGATCAAAACAATTTATACCTGCACTGCTTTCAAATTTTTATTGACATACATCTCTCATCAGCAGACTCGGAGAAATCATGACAAGAAATTCCTAGCACGTGCTCAAATATACACATTTTCTATTATACAAAAATATGGTAGATATTTCTCTTGACTTTTCTTGAAATCAACTAACGAAAGCTGAACACGTAAGCGTATCTAAATGTGAAAGAGAGTGATATACACTGTCCGTAAGCATATTTGATTTAAATTCCAGGAGGAATTTGCTCTTTGATCCCAACTTTCTTCATGGCCCAAAGGAATCCCTGGCTAAATCAAATTATCAAGTTATTTATATCTTTGAAGTAAACTAAGGCAGAAGTGATGACTTCACTCATGTGCTTAATGCTCATGTGCTTAATACTCTCTAAATCTGAATCAGTGAAAAGTTACTGATTGATTCAGTGAACAAAAGTCACTGATTTAATCAGTACAAAGGGATAATGTGGACCGATAGTTGGGAGCACTTGTACCTTCTTAATTTAGCGTGAGATTTAAATAATACTAAAAGCACCCTGCTATTATGAAATCCAAATTAAAATTCCAACGTGAATAACAATTGTTTAAAAATATGAAATTAGTCCTATTTTAAAAATTAAAAATTTTCTGCAGCAATATCGATATGTGCTACAGGAAATTTTCAATTTTTTATAGTGTTCGCGTCGTGGTTTGCGTTTACACTTTTTATTGAAATTTATAAAGGTTATATCGGTTCACTAATTAAATTAGTAAGAACTTACTGATAATCAGCTCTCTAAATATGAATCAGCCAAATTTCGTTGATTGGCAGCGCATATTCGCTGATTCAACCAGCCTAGAGTATACAGCTGCGAATCAGCGAAAAATTTATTTCGCTGATTAGCAGTGAACTTTTCGCTGATTAACAGTTAAATTTCCCTGCCAAAATTTGGAAATATTCTTGGGTTAAGAATAGATTTCAATTTTTTATACTTTTAAAAATGAACATTTATTACACACTTAATAGAATACAAAAATGTATTTGAAATTTGAAATTTATAAACATTATTAATAAACACATATTCCAATATTTTTAAAAATTTGACTACTCTAAATCAAAAAGGATCTAATTCTTTAAAACAATTTATTAATACTGTATAATATTATCCTTTTCTGCCTGTGTATAATGCGCATGCGTAAAAAATACATAAAAAATTTTTCTCGCTGATTCGCCAGGGAACTTCGCTGATTTTCCAGTGAAAATATCGTTCACTGATTCAAACAGCGAAAATTTCGCTGATTCAGGTTTAGAGAGAGTGGATTAATTACTGAATTGATCAGTGAAAAGTCTCAAATCACTGATTCATCAGTGAAATACTTAATCACTAATTAAATCAGTGAAATGTTCACTGATTCAAATTTAGAGAGTAGTCATTTATACGAATTTTTCAAACTCTTCAAGGTAGTCTTTTGAGATTTTGGGGAATAATAGGGAACATGAAGTAATATCTCGGGGAATATAATATATTTTCAAAGGAAGAATGAGTATTCTTTTTTTATTCCCTTTCTTCAGGTCCAAGAGGATACTTATTTCATCTTTGATATCTGTTTCCTTCTAATTTTCCTTGATCCTCTACAGACGTTTTTCTTAAAAGTTCTTACTTCTTTTTTCTACCCTCGTTTTTATCGCGACCGCTCCTCGGAGATGCCGTCTTATCGTTATAAAGACTTCTTAATTAGTCGGGTTGTGGTCTGGTTGTTGCACTAAATACATCATCACCTGCTGCCACTTAGAGGCTACAGGTGAAAGGGATGATCTTGTCGTTGTCTTGTTAGTTAAGGCGCATTCTAGTTTCACGCTGTTCAAACCACAAACTTAGTTCGAACAAGTATACGCTCGGGGTATATTGCAATCTTGATTCCTTACTTCCAGAATCGCTCCCGTTACCGTCTCAATGCCTCTTTCCTTCTCAAATCTATAATTAGACTATCATGAAAATGAATTTCTCACTAATGAAAATCCACTGTCAACTCATGTTTTGTTCTCATTAAATTCTAAATTGTGATTGTGAAATCACAGCTTTTTCTCTTATGTAAACGGCTGAAAGTAGAAAGTGGATACAAATAAATATTTCAAAAAATGGGAGAAAATCAATTCTCAGAACGAGAACGAAACAAAGGGAATCAATTAGCATTCGATATTGACGATCTGTTTTTGCCTCTGTTTTTGCTGTGAGAATTCATTTGGTCCTATTTTTACTCTGAAGGATTTTTATCCCACTTTTACAAATGAAATATTTTTATCCACTTTTTACTTTGAGCCGCTCATATTTCTGTTTCTGTCCATTCCCATTCTAAAATTGCTATCTCTTTCAATCTTTTATCCCAGCAGGATTGCTTCATAAAGTATTCTAGCATAAATTCCTAGTCCTTTGGGCCTTTTGTTGATTCTCAGCAGCCTCTCGAAGTAATAAACAAAAAAAATATGAAAGATTTAAATCAAGGAAGTGTAGATAGATGGCAAGGATGTCCTTTCGGTCACTAGAGGGCTAGAAATGTTCGATTCGACAAAGAGCTTTTTGACGTGAACCTTAAGTTAAGCGAGTAAGAATAAAGCGCACAGCTGGAGGGAGAACTTCTTTACGTTCATATTCTGCGGCTGAGTTACTTTTACCTCAAGAAAGGTAGTTGAGTTGTTTTGTGCACTGAAAAGAGGAGGAAATAAAAGGAAAGAATTTTATGATTGCTTACGTGCTGTTTACCTTAAATTGTATTTTACACTCGATAGTTTTTACGATCTCATGCTCATATTATTCAGTATCCCTTTTTATTATTTAGTGAGTTTATTTATTTAAAACTGGAATTTTTTCCCTGGCATTATTGTTATTGAAGTCAAGCTTTTCAAGTTGAAGCTTCAACGGAAAAGACAAATATACATTCTAGGAATTGAATTGAATATAAAGAATGAAGTGGATTTATTCTGAAACTGTTTCAGGCAATTGTACTCCACGAAGTTCATAAAGTAAACATTTCAACCTGCTTTCACCAACACTCAAGTGTACATTCTTCCCATTCAATGTCCATTTCAATAAAGGAAATTGTTAGACCACTATTCACAGTTACTAATCACAAGTATCTAATCTCTTAAAATTTTCAGAAACTTCTTGAGATTCTTTTAAATTCAATGATAAAAATTAAAATTATTAGAAATATCGAAAAATTACATAAAATCCCTCGCAATTTTTAGAAATCTTTCAAAATAAAAATTTTTAAATTTAAATTTAAATTTTTAATTCCTTCAAACCGTTTTAAATTCCTCAAAATTTCACAAAAGCGTTATTAATTGCTTGAATTAGTCGAAATATTTTTAAATTCTTTAAAAACTCTTTTAAAAATCCTCATAATTTAAAAATATTTAGAATCCCTTAAAATCATTAGAAATTTTATCAAATTCCATGAAATCCATAAAAATTCCACAATATCTTTTGAAAATCGAAAAATTTCTTGAAAACCCTTAAAATTTGACGAAAACCTTCGAAAACCTTGTAAATTCTACAAAATATTTTAAAAAGCATAAATAGCTTTTGAAAGTCCTCAACAAAATTCCCTATCAAGTTTCAAATTCCTTATTTAAATTTCACAACATACATATTTTAAAAGTAATGAAAGTACCTTGAAGTCCGATTGAAATCTGATCAAAGTCGTGACAAATTCTAAAAATTCCCAGAAACTTCTTGAAATTCTTTAAAATTCAACGATAACATTTAAAATCCCATTATCTCTCATGAAATCTTGAAAAATTCCTAGATTTTCAATGTACTTCGAGTTTAGACTCGTGACAAGTGATTATTAACGAAACCAAATTGAAAATTTCAAATTCAATTCACGCGGAATTTACAATTCGGCAAGTATCGATTATCGAAAATCACTATCGATACTTACACGGAATAGGCGTTACGATATTTCAACTTCGACTCTATCATCTTTTTAAAATAGATAGATATATGCACTCAGAAAAATATTGTATGAAACAAATATGTTTTGTTGGATGAAATAAATTTTTGTTAGTTCAATCAAACGATTTTTTGGTTTAACAAAACGTTTTCTTGACCCAACAATAATTTGGTTGAACCAACAAAAAATTTTGTTGGATAAATACCAACAAAATTATTTTGTTGTCCGAACCAAACCTTTTTCTCGGTGTGTATGCATATATGTGTGTGCATAAAGAAATGAAATGAAATCCTTAGATCTTATATACTGATGATCTCAGGTGGTTATTCAATTCAAGTCTCTGTGTGAGTTTGAATGGGTTTCTGGCGACCAGAATGTAAGCACACAAACCGACAGCACGTCTTCTCTTGGCAAAGCATCTTGCAAACGATACACAAGCGTGTCCTTTACAGTGCAGGTTGTCGCTTGAAGGATGTGCGGTATAGGGCACAAAGCAATCCTTTCTATTCGTAATTAATTCCATTATTGTAGTTCCTGATGGAAACGTATCCAACTATATACCATGAAAATGAAGTGTATTCGAAGTTAAAGTGGAGAATGTTCTGTTGAGAATTTGAGAAGCTCCCCAAGGCTGTTTGACACTTGAGATCAACTTGAAAAGCAACCCAGTGTCGGACTCATGTGGATAAATGGAACTGTCAGTTTACTTTGTGACTATGAAACATGTATATGTAATAGGAAATCATTTTTTGTATCAGAATACCCGCGTGCACAATGGTTTTTATAGCAACGCATTGATCTTACTAATAAGAAGGATATGACGTTTATTCATCATTTTGAGAAACTTATCACTCTAAATTTGAATCAGTCAAAACTGACTGATTCACAGTAAATTTTGACTGTTTCAAAACAGTCATTTCAAGTGACTGATGAAATCAGTTAGTTTAATTGATTTAATCAGTCGTTTTAATTGACTTAAGCAGTCACTTTGATTGATTTCATCAGTCGCTTTGATTAATGTGATCAGTCACTCTAATTAATTCAATCAGTCATTCTGACTAATATAATCAGTCATTTTTATTAATTTAATCAGTCATTTTGACTGTTTAATAATATAGAAGAATTTAATGGAAATAATAATTTAAATAATAATTATAGTATATAGTTATATATACACATATTTATTAAATCCACGTATACACTTAAAAACTATAAGGTTACACTCTGGTTACACTTTTTTGAATATTTACTTAAAATATATAAATATTTCTGGAATATACACTTAAAGATTTAAGGTTGCATATTCTTAAATATTCTTAAGGTGGAATCGCTTGGAATCGCGTTTTAATCACTAAAAATTAAAAGAGAAATGACTGATTAACTTGTCATTTCGAAAATGATGGACAAATCAGTCACCAATATTGACTAATTAATCAGTTAAAACGACTGATTTGTCAGTCAAAATGACTGAATTTTCTATCAAAACATACTTGACTAATTGAATCAGTCAAATTTTGACTGATTAAAATTTAGAGTGTACACAGAAAAAAAAAGTCTTAAATCAAGCCGAAAGGTCTAGTCTTTGTTACAATTTAAGCCAGTTTTTGGGCTTAAAACTAAATTTAAGCCACAAACCTGACTTAATTTGTAACAAAAACTAGACTTTTCGGCTTGATTTAAGACTTTTTTTTTCTGTGTACATTAACCGAAAATATAAACGAAATATAATTTTTTGACGCACAGAATTATCATGAAAACATTAATGATCCTACTCGACGAAATTAAATATTATAATTACAGAATATCTTTTTTCAATACTGAAAATCGCGAATGCATTAATTTTAATCTCTTTTTTAGGAGCGGATTAATAATATTAATGCATAAAGCGATAATATTTTTATTCATATTTTTAATTTTGTTTTTAATAATACTTGGCGTGTTATTAAATTCGCTCTCCTGGTTACGAAAGTTTCAATTACATCGCAGTAAAAAATATAACATATATCCTTAGTGTAACATATGAGCTTTCATATTAAATATAAATCCTTGGGCCGAAGACTCAGATTAGCGGTTCTCAGATGATTTTAAACGTTCATAAACCCGGTTGCTCTTTGCCAAGGTCTATGTGATCTCCGTCGACACTTCCTGTAAAGTGCGGAAGAGTATATTCAGCCGCTTTATAAATCTCACCGAGTTTCCAAGCGAGGAATTAAAATTCCATGAGAATTCCGGTCGGTGCAGGAAACGTTGAAAGTTTCAGCAAACCCGACGACAACTAGTTCGAGGTTATACGAAAGTACTGACCCGTTATAGGTACACCAATAAAGCTTACTGCCCGCAGATTAAATCCTGAATGTTGAATTTTAGAGCTTCAAATAGTAAGCTTTTCTAATAAATTTTAATTCGCTTAGTTTTCCCTCAAATATGGTCATCAAATCTAGTCTCGAACGGGACATAAGTGGCTGAAAATCCAGGATCACAATTTCTTAGCATTTTCAAATTTTCAATTTTACAAATTAAGAGCTTTTTCAACTTTTCCAATCTGAAATGTTTGAACTTTTAAACTCTAGCTATACTTAATTGAACTCTAGTTAACTAACTTTGGATTGAATCTGAATTTTTTAAATTAAGTAATGCATAAACTATGTTGTTTTCAATTTGAAATTAACTTTAAGGTTTGAGGCAGACATTCCAAAATGATTAAGAGATACGAGGGTAGTTTGTAAAGTTCTCAAAATAGTCTTCTTTCAATTCAATACATTTAGATGAGCGATCGTTTTTCAACCCTAAAAAATACGCGTTTAGCTCAGTGATAACTTCTGCATTCGAAAAAGCCACTAAAACTGCTTAGTAACCGCAGAAAGAAGCTCCAAGTTGGAACTTCCATTAATTTTGAAAGTGTTATAAAGTTAGAATCACTTTTAGATTCTAAATTAGGTGCCAAATTAAATTCGAAACTCTAACCCCATTCATTGTAATTTTGGAATTGATTGCAAACTTGGAATGAAATTTAAGACTTGAGGGATTTAAAATTTGAATTGCGGAAGTTGTGAGTGCTTTACCAGCAACTGGAACTTAGAAAATCTACTCAGCCATGTAGGCCTGCAATGAATTTAAGACCGTTCTAGCCTTAACTGAGAAGTCCATGTAGTGTACAGTATATTCACCGCCAACATTGTTTAACTTCCACCTGAATTAGCTCTCAACCCACATTATTCTCCACAATTCAGCTAGGCGTCGTTTGTATGTAGTTCCACGTGAGTCTGGGGAACGTTTATACCTCAAGAATGAAGATGAACAGTCTCAAGTGGTGATTTCTTTCGAAACGAATTTTACGCCACGTGACTATGAGCAACTACTTTCATTTTTAACGGATTAGGAGCGTCTATATATTACGTAACACTTTTTCTCCCTATTTTTTGCCCCATCTCTTCTCCCATGTAACAAGTCGTAACAACATCATTTGCCCACCCCTAGGTTACTTAATTTTCTCAAATATTTCCATCACTGACTCATTCATTAAAATGTACAATCTACTTAAAGTAAATGCACCAGTAATCGTCACCTTAAGGGCTTTGGACCCAAATTTTAAGCTCAAAATTCTATTCTCCATTTTACACAATGAAAATTACAGATAAATATTTTTTCGCTCTGTAGCACTAATATTTTCTCAAATATAAGACTGCATACAGAGCAAAAAAAATTAGTTTAGATAATTTTTGCATAAAACGGAGAACTCAACATTTGACTTCAAAATTCAATATTTTCATTTTAGTTAAAAAAATATTTGAATTAGATATTTTGTCGCTCTGTACGTATAATTCTATTTAAAAGTTGATTAATTTTACAGAGGGAAAAAATTCCAAATTTAATGTTTGTTGACTAAAATGAAGAATTGAAAAATGAAAAATTTCAAATTCTGATTTTCGTAAATTATTAAAGTGATCAGATTATAGTTTAAAAAATACAATTTGATTTGCTTAATATGATTTAATTAATTGTAATTTATATTCACTATTAAAATTCAAATAATACATGCTTTAGTTATTTTCAGGTTAAAAAAATATCTTTTTTTAGTAATCGAATCGTTAATTCGATAACAGAATATTTAAACTTGCTATAAAACCATACTTTTTTATATGGAGGCAACAGGAATATTTATTTTATGGAAAATATTTCGTCATCTGACGATAACTAAAGCAGTGAGGATTACTGGTGCATTTACCTTTCTACGGAAAATATTAAAAATGCAGGTATTTTTAAAAATAAAAAGAAAGAAAATGAAACTATATGAAGTATAAAACGTAGAAAAATATCATTTGAAAACGTTCAAATTATCTAAAAACAATTATAATTTTTTAAATGACAGGTATTTTTAAGAACTCTAAGCAGTTTCAGGAAAGTTAGGGAAATGTCAGGGGAAAAAAATTGGCAGAAAAAGATAAAATTCAAATGATTGCAAGATATTTTAAAGTTTCTTGTCGAATTTTAAAAATTTAAAAAGCTTGTAAGAATTTTAAATTGATTTTTAAAGGATTTCACGAGATTTGATGGAATTATACTATTTCTCATGACATTTTAAGCAAAAGTTATTTTTAAAGTTCTATTTCCCAGATTTTTACAGGTTTGCAAAAAAATCAGTAGTTTTTATAGAGTTTTAATGAATTGCGATTAATTTAAAGGATTTGAAGGAATATTTACGGGAATTTTGGGTAATTTTAAAGATTCTTGTCGAATTTAAAAGATTTTAAAAAGCTTCTAAGAATTTTAAATAATGGAATTTTAAAGGATTTTACGTGATTTAAAGGAATTATAGGAATTATACTAGGAATTAATTATAATAAGATTATAATAATTATTATTATTATTAATCATGATTCCTAATTATATTAGGAATTATACTATTCCTCATGGAATTTTAAGCAAAAATTATTTTTAAAGTTCTATTTCCCAGATTTTTACAGGTTTGCAAAAAAATCAGTAGTTTTTATAGAGTTTCAATGAATTGCGATTAATTTAAAGGGTTTGAAGGAATATTTACGGGAAATTTGGGTAATTTTAAAGATTCTTGTCGAACTTAAAAGATTTTAAAAAGCTTGTAAGAATTTTAAATGGAATTTTAAACGATTTTACGAAATTTAAAGGAATTATAATATTCCTCATGAAATTTTAAGCAAAAGTTACTTTTAAAGTTCTATTTCCCAGAATTTTAAAAGTTTGCAAAAAAATCAGTAGTTTTTATAGAGTTTCAACGAATTGCGATTAATTTCAAGGATTTGAAGGAATATTTAGAGGAAATTTGGGTAATTGAACTATTTAAAGAATTCTATAAAGAATAATAAAGTTGGAGGGATCTTGAAACTACCCTCTACACGACACGTTAGCGTATTTGAGTTTGATTTTCTTCTATTTCAGTGGTGAATAGCCAGCTAGGGGCTCGACTTCCAAGTCAATGCTTGTCGTCGCAATAAGGATCGGAGTGTCACCCCGACCAGATCTTACACAGACCTTCGTCTCATACTCCCTTTCCACCCCCATTCCCTTACCTTTTCAGATCCTTTTCCAACTCTTTCTCACTCTCAGGCGCAGGGATGTTTTGCATTTTAAGAAGGTGTCGGATCCCCTCTGCTTTATTCCAAGTACTACTCTTCCCTCGTCCTTTGCCGTCGAGGAGTCGAACAAAAAGAAATAAAGATAGCTATGCAAACGTTCTTTTAAAATCCGAAGTAATTCACGATCTCGTATCGACTTCTCCTACCATTAGTCTCCAATTAAGTAAATAGTCCAACCACCCTTGTGGAGATTGAGATTTAAAGGAGAAAAAGAGTAAAAGAATATTTTCTCATGGTGAGGATTAGAAGGAAAGTAATACGTAAAAAAGTTCGCTTCTCTCTGAATCTGAATCAGTGAAAATTTCACTAATTTAATTAGAGATTAAGTATTTCATTGATGAATCAGTGATTTGAGACTTTTCACTGATCAATTCAGTACACTGAGAAACTCTATGTTAGAAAAATTACTAATATCGATACCAAGTGGGGGCAAAATCCCAAAATCCCACTGATTATCAGTAAGTTTTTACTAATTTATTTAGTCAACCGATATAAACTTTATAAATTTCAATAAAGTATACTTATTATTTTTGGAAATCAAGCTCCAATTTCAATCTGTAAATTCAGTAATTGTGGACATTTTGAATTCATAAAAGGTGTAAACGTGAACCACGATGCGAATACTATAAAAAATTGAAAATTTCCTGTAGCACATATCGATATTGCTGCAGAAAATGTTTAATTTTTAATAATAGGACTAATTTCATATTATTAAACAATTTTTATTCACGTTGGAATTTTAATTTGGATTTCATAGTAGAAGTGTGCTTTTAGTATTATTTAAATCTCAGGCTAAATTAAGAAGGTACCAGTGCTGCCAACTATTGGTCCACATTATCCCTTTGTACTGATTAAATCAGTAACTTTTCACTGATTATCAGTGACCGGATTCTAGCTACACAGAAAAAATTATTTTCTTAGATTTTAAAACAGTATTTACTGACTCTCGGACACAGAGAAGTCAGAGAAAAGTATTATAATATTTCAGTGAATTTTATGAGATATTAGAAAAGAGTTTATTAATATCTCATAAAATTTACTGAAATATTATAATACTTTTCTCTGACTTCTCTGTGTCCGAGAGTTAGTAAATACTGTTTTAAAATCTAAGAAAATAATTTTTTCCGTGTATTTGAATCAGTGAGATTTCACTGTCAATCAGTGACTTTTTACTGATTCAGATTTAAAGAGTTGAAAATAATTCGATAAAAGACATTTCAAATACTTATGTCCACAGTCTAAGATTTTGAAATTTTTCTAAAAAAATTTAATTCCTTTCAATATAAGTCCTACAGTAGGAATATTATTCTCTGATATGTAAGAGCAAAGATGAGTGGACTTTATTTATTTAGCGTACTTTATGATTCTTTTGATGTCTCCCTGTTTCGAGTACCGAGAGAAAATTCGTAAGCGAATCCATTTGACTTTTACTGGACAGCGATTTCTCGGTGGATATTAGTCCTTCGTGAAACACAGACATTGCCGTCTCGCTTGGCGAAACCGAGAGGTTGGAGGAAATCGATGTTAAAGAGTTTTCCACGGTAGTATCCAGCAAAGATAGGGAACAGCGAATGGAGTGCGTTCCACCGGGATGGACCGGGAGGATCTAAACAGGAATTCCTGAGGGAGGAAAGAGGGATCTGCTTCCTGGTTCAAGGGGTTGGGAGAGAGAGAGAGAGAAAGAGAGCTTATTTAGAGTCATTTACATCTACGTGCTTTTGTGTCACTTGTCTTCTTCTACTTTTCTTTACATCCATTTAAAATAAAACAACTCGGAAATAAAAATATAAATAAAAATTCAAGACACAGAAAACGATTTATGAAGAATGTCATTCTAGATGTTTCTTTATAACTGTATTCTATACTTTATAATTCACTGCTCTCTATATTTGAATCAGTGAAAATTTCACTGATTTAATTAGTGATTAAGTATTTCACTGATGAATCAGTGATTTGAGACCTTTATAAATTTCAATAAAGTATACTTATTATTTTTGGAAATCAAGTTCCAATTTCAATCTGTAAATTCATTAATTGTGGAAATTTTGAATTCATAAAAAGTGTAAACGCGAACCACGACGCGAACACTATA